>VZRN01004656.1:2909429-2988382 GCA_013397935.1 Dasyornis broadbenti | reverse complement strand
CGCCCCTCCTCCGCCCCGCCCGCCTGCCCAGGCCGGGGTCAGGGTCGGGGCTGGGGCCGGGGCCGGCCAGGGCGGCCACGCCTCCGCCCCGCCCGCCGGGGCCGCGATCGGGGCACTCAGTTAGAGCAGGGGTTTAATGATTTTTCCTCGGGGCGTTGAATGTTGTCATTCAGCGGCCGCGAGGCGGCGAGGGGCTGCCCCGCCGCCGGTGATGCTGCCCGGGGCGAAGGCAAGTGCACAGACCCCGGCGGGGCTGCCGCTGCCGGCCCGGGGGATCCCCGGGGGGAGCCCCGGGCTGCCCCTGCCCCGGCCCCCGCACTGCGCTGGGCGGAGGAGGAGCGTCCCCAAATAACAGCGGGAAAACTACGGTGAACAGCACAGCCACCTCCTCCGCAGCGTGGCTGATGGAAGAAAGTAGCGCTGTTGTCAAAAGTGTCACTTTCCACGGGCGTTGGACAAAGGCGACTGAGATTACTTTTTAAAGTCAAGATAAATGAGGCATGAGTTCGGGTGCTCTCTAATTTGGGATAAAGATTATAACTAGATCATCTTTAAGGTCTTTTCTGTCCCAAAACATTCTGTGATTCTGTGATAACTTTTCATGGAAATAATGACTTGCACAGATATTTGAAAACCTTTCAAAGGTCATTAGTACATTAGCAGAATGCATGTGAACAAGAGAAATGCTACACATCACTTTCAAGAATGTTAATGCATATCGTTCTGATATTTGCTACTGATCAGTAAAATAATTAAGATACCCTTATGGAAAAACTCAAAGATGAAACATCAGTGGAACCAAAGAACATGAAAATCAGACAAAAATTATATTATTTGTCTGCTTTTGGAATCATCTGTTTTCTCTGTCGTTTTGATAATGGTCATTTAACCCATCTGCTCTGGCCTGTGTACCTTTCTGGCTGGACACAAATCTGGCCTTGGCTGCAAAATTGAAAAAAAAAAAGGTAACTGAATTTCACTCAGGAAAATTGACTGTGTTTCCTGTGCCATAAAGTTAATATGGCTTTGACTGAATAATTATTATAGCTTATAGCATAGTGTCTTTGAGAGAATCCTGAGCTGCCAATCTAAACAGTTCCTATAATTTAGCTTGCATTTTGACTGGAACCCCCTGAAGATGCTATGATAAGCCCCTTCAGCCAGGTTGATTTCGTACAACTTTTTTGGTAAGAAAAAAATTGTATAGTCCAGAGAGCAGTGAACCCTCTTTCTTGCCTAACAAGATTTCTGGCATCAACTTCCCAAAGTACTGAGGTAAACAGCAGTCTGATTGCTCTGAAGCTTCAGGGACAAGATTTAGGAGGTTTTCCCTACATTTTATCAGCCTCTGAAGGTGAGCTAGACCAGGTGATGCACATCGGCAGGGAGAGCTATAATGGGTGACTGGGATTTCCCTGTCTAACTCTGCAGTACACACCAAGATAGGAGAAGATCCCTTGGTGTGGCATGGATGCAGAGTGTGTGTTGCAGGTGTTCTGAGGCTGCTGAGAAATATGAGGTCACTGTGAAGGTGGCATACAGGAGGAGCAGAGTAATTGGCCGGTGGTGCCAAATCCTGAATCTGAACTTCTGTGAGGGATATACCTATCCAGGTGCTTTCCAGCAGTGCTTACACGGGAGCAATCGGAGCATCCCTTTTGTCCCAAGTTTAGAGGATGAGGCAAATGAGGAAGAGGCTGTCCTTGTGGAAATGTCACCAAACTTCTACCGGGCTGCTGAAAGGCAGGAGAGAAGTAACCACAGGAAAAAAGCAAGATTTGCTTATGTGAAAAATGAACAGTCACTACAACACTGACTTTGTAAAGCACCATAACAACGGGTTGCCACTGACTCAACTGAAGGAGGCAACAGGCTCATGGAACATGGCTTCTTTCTCCTGAATGCCTGAGATTGACTCTAAATCAAGCAGATTTTCCTCAGGATGGAGAAAAGTGATTATCAGGATACATTACAGTATAGGCTTATCTGTGCCACAGAAAAACTTTTTCAAAATTCTTGTCTAATACCTTCTGGGCCTGCTCTGAACACAGTGGCTAGAACCAAGAAACTTGCAAAGTGCCACAGACCTGGAAACTTCATGATCTAATGATACTAGAAGAGGCTGAAAAAGAAAGAATAGCCAACTTCTGTCTGCAGTTGCTCCTATGATTAACACAATTTATCATGAAAATAATACAGTGTGAATTATTTCAAAATACCACATAATTTAGCAATGAGATTTTTCCTAGCGATTCTTTAAAAAAGTGAATTTCCAAGAAAGAATTCAAAACCCAACAGAATTTAATGAGAAGCCCTAGATACTGAGTTGGAGAAAAGCTGGTTGACTACACATCACAAATCAGATAAAATTGAGATAAAGGATGGAGGGTTTTTTCCTTTTTTTTTCTTCAGCTGTTATCAAACCCAATTGAAATTGACAAAATAAAACTTAAAAACTGCAATGAATAAACCAAGTAAATTTGCTGACTTTATACTCTTTCTGGGAACTTAAAATACTGTGCCTAATTTTAACTGAATCTTCTTCAAAACAAGTGGAATCATTACTAAATTCAAAGTAGTGCTATAATTTCAGAGTGGGGTAATTTAAGCATCTCTCTCAACCTACACTTACTGAAGTGAAAAGTCTCAGATGAATATTGAATGTTATAACTTGGGCTCAGGCTGCTGCAGCTGCACAGGCTTCTCATACCAAGTATGAACTAAATGGCATTTGCTTTATGGTATTACGCTTTAGCCCATAACACCACAGCACCAAATTGCTTTATTTAACGTGCAGATAGGAAGAGCAATGAAAGCATCAGTGGTGCTCATCAATATCTTTAGTCAAGTTTTGAATTTTATGTTATGGGGTCTTTTTTAAAGGCTTGGTCCAACTTTGAGAGAACCAATCTGAGGCTGTGTGTGGTGGTTAAAAGACGTATCATTTCTTCTCAAAGCATGGCAGTCTGTGAAAACGCCTGCTCTCTGAAATAGAAAAAACAGTCACAAAATTACTGTAAAGCTCCAAAATTACTCATGGCTGTAAGTTAGCCACAACACAGGATATCTTTGGACCATATCATACTATTCAAATTGCATGTCATGGAGCAACTGCTGTTGGATACAGTGTTTTCTCTTTTAGCAAAGTAGACTGTAGAGACAGTCTTATTTGTCAGTGAAAAGACTAGGAATCAGTTTGCAAAGTTTTGGATAACTTAAGCCCACAAGTCTTCTGTTGGTACAGCAGATGTTGCTAGTATAGATTGCTCTCTATGAGCAAAATAACCACAACAGAAGAGAAGTCCGTAAAGAAATTTAAATAAATCTAAATTTCAACTCAATCTAAGGTCACAAACAAGATAATTTTCAAGTCAAAACAACGCATAATACCTGTAATTGTCAATAAACATGGCAATTTGAAAAATTATATGTTTGAAAAATTATATGTTTGGTGCTGTTTTTCTGGCTGATGAAAGAGGTTTATCTAATACATCTGTTATATATTTTCAGTTGTCATTGCCTATGAAGTTCAAGGAAGGCTATTTGATGCACTTTATAAGGTACTTCTTTGTCCCAGCTTTCACGCTGAATAGTGTCATTACTGGAAGTAAATCCAAGGGAGAAAACATAAGGAAGAAAACAGAAACTAGCACAGGGCACAGGATACTGGCAGATGTTTTTTCTTCTTCTAGTAGCTGCTTAACAAGGTGTGAGCAAGGCTTTGACTTGCTGTCACATGCAGCCAGCCCATTGGAATAAGGGTGCTGCAAAACTAAGAGAGGAGACAAGCAGTTAATGGTTCAACATGGATATTTTTTTCCTTTTTGTTAGTGCCCATATCTCCTATTGTCAGATTCATGTTTCCATTAACATCTGAAATACAGACAGCAACAGCTAGTTAGATATATGAGCAATGTATTGCATTTTCAATGCATCACTTAAGTTTAGCGCTAATTGTTAGCATAAGTAATTAAATATTGCTTGTGGATCTTTAGGTAATAGATGAATTTGTTGCATGACAGAACAAAAGTCACATGTTGGAAAACTGGAAACTGTTGTAAGCTGATGTGATCTGCCAAAGAGCTAACAAAAATCTGAAGCTGTTGAAAGTCATAGACTGCTTGGCCTTAACCATGTTGTAGAAACTTCATAGGCATTGTAAAAAGACATTTCCCAGGGAACCTTTTGTTTGAGCTTACTTTTCTGCATGTGCTGAAACAACAGGAGAAGTTTCCAGTTAAATGTTATCAATAAGAATTTTTTTAAAATCTTGTTATCTACAACTATGTGTTGTACAGAGGGATTTTACCAAAGTATATAAATACCTGAAGGGACGATGCAAAGGAGATGGATCCAGGCTCTTTTCAGTGGTGCTCACTGACAGGACAAGAGGCACAAGCTGAAATGCAGGAGGTTCCAGCTGAACATTAGGAAATACCTTTTCACTGTGAGGGTGACTGAGCACTGACACAGGTTGCTTAAGGCAGTTTTGGAGTCTTCATCCTTGGAAATGTATAAAAGCCATCTGCACATGGTTTTGGGCAAGTGGGTCTTGAGCAGGGAGGTTTGACCAAATGATATCCAGAGGTCTTCTCCAACATCAACCATTCTGTGAATCTGAGATATTAGTACATTCTGTGATACACGAGATGTTGTATGTTCTGGCAAGGAACCTAAATTTTTCATTGCTGACTTCTGCATTGTGATACAGCTGTAGAGAAAATTTGTGAAATGCTAACAGAAAGTGAATACCACAACCAGTGATACTTTCCTGTTGTATTTATAGATATTACATTTAAACCCTTCTACCCAGTTTCCCTATTTTCAGTATGCTTTTAGTGCATGATCATACTCCATTTGCAGACAACTGGGACATAACAATTGCTATTTGTGGTTCCTACAGAAATAAAAGGACCAAGGATTATAGGATATTACTGATAACAAATTAAAGTCAGCTTTAAGTTCTCAGAGCTTAATGTGCATACTTGTCTTAGCTCCACTACTTTGAGCAGTCTGAAAATTTAAAGGTATTTTATTAGTTTCCACTTTCATACTAGCTTGAAATATTAGTAGGGGGCAGGACAGAAAAAACCTTTGATTCAACAGCACAGATTGACTGGGAAACTGTGGTGCACGTTGTGCATTTCAAAAAGCACATACAGCCCTCAGAAGAGCATATTGTCTTATATAAAGCACTGCTCTTGTAATCTGATGAGAGGGTAGGGGGAAGCAGGGGAAGAAAAGGAAGGATGTGGTAGATATTGTATTCTGGGCTTGAATTTTAGTCTTTGTTCTCCACTTCTGTTGTCTACCAGCTAACCCAAGGATGTGTTGGGTTATTTTACATTTCCTCTTGGAAATTTTTTCTCCATTGTTTATTGTAAGCTTCTTGTTCACAAATGAAAGTCTTTTATAATTTCCACCATGTGGCATAGACTCCTGATCTCTGGTAGGCAGGCAGATCTCAGATCCTGTGGCAGCAGTACTACTAAAACATACTTTTTCTGTCTTGTTCTAGACTGCATCCAGTTTCTAGGTTCAAGGATGAATTAACTTATGTTTATTCAACAGACAGGACAGAGTCAGAGCTAATGCCAGTTCTTTTCAAGTATATTTTGGACTGCTGCCCTTCTCTAAGATATTGCTTCACATTTAAAAACCAAAAAAGCAAGCTGAAGTGAAAAATAAAAGAAGTCTGACAAAGGCATGATCTTGATCTCACCCCTTGTGCAAATTATTCAAATTATGCTGTGACCAAAAAAAGAGAAACGTTTGATGTTATGGTTTCACAGAATTCAAGAGTAATATGCACAGTTTATTTTGTCCCAATTCCTTTATGAAAGAAGTGAGTGGGGTACATTATTTTTATCTATGTCCTTCAGTTTGGTTGTAATTAAACTTTCATCCCTCCCTAGGTAATTTTCTGGATGCCTAGGTAGACTTACTAGGCCTACAACTTGATTTGAATAACACTGTGCTGTCTATTACAGAAATGGGGTGGAGAGGGATTCTGGCAGTTCTCTTGCCCTAAGTTAAGGAAAGCTTTCCTTAACCAGCATTAGTTATCCAGAGCAGAAGTAAAAAAATCTAAACTACTTGCAGCATGAATATACTGGATTGATATTTGCTTAACAACAATAAGTTATGAGGATTATAGACAAGTTTCCCAAAAATGTTAAGCTTCTAAATCCAACTTTAGACTTCTAAGTAAGCTGTTTCTCAAAAGTGCTGAACCTGCAGCAGTTCCCATTGAATGCTTACGCATGTAAATGCATGGCTGAGAGGCACGATGGCAATATCAAAGGGGAAGGCAGTTGTCTAAAAAAAACTGGCGCAGTATGCTTTTATAATATACAGCTACATTCCACAGTTTACACCACTAAAGTTGAAATATTTGTTTTACAGACAGAAAAACTGACCTCACATGCAGAAGATTCATCTGATGTCCTATTGATGAAGAAATAGTATCTAAAATATGGAAAATTAGTAGCGGCACATATTTGTTAAAAAGCTGCTCTAAGAAGGTAATGCTAAATGCCCTACCTTGTTTTTCCTGAATATATATAAAAAAAATCTGCAATTAAGGAACTGAATTAAAAGATGAAGAGTCTTATTAATGCATATTATTTACTCTTGGTAAAGGAGATAAAGCACATACTACTGAAACCATGCAAGAGCTAAATGAAAGGCTATACTGAGAAATTTGTACAGTAGATCTTAAAATGGCCTCAAACAACTTGGACATTGCACTACAGTGCTTTTTAAACCGCTTCATTTTTAAGTCTCACCAAGTTTTAATTAAAATGAAGCAGAATCATTAAAAGCCCCCAAAATACAAGTGCTTCTAAAGCTGAATTCAGGCCTAATGCAATGATTTAATGGGCACAAGCTGCCCTCTCGCGGTCACAGCAGGAATAATTACCCAGGTCTGCGGCTCTCTAAGTCAAGCGGTAACTGCGTCCGCAGGTCCCGCCTTACAAAAAATTCCCCACGTTTCTGCCAGATAACAATTATTTGATAATGCAGTGTTAGTCTTCCTGTAATTTGGGGCAGGAGTTTCTTCTCCTTGTCTTTAGATTTAGACGAAATCAGTTTGTTAGATTAGTTGGACAAATCTAAACGAACTGACATGAATGTCAGTGAATAAAAAATATCAGCACTCTTAAGCTGCTACAATAATCCTATTTCCAGAGTGTTCCAGTATCAAGAAATGAAAAGAAATACTGAGAGTGTAGCAGGAGTACCATGCATTGAGAAAACTACCATCTTTCCTATATATAATTTTGCATAAAACTTTAAGTTTTATTCAGCTACATTTTACTTTCTAAAGTCCTATTGTTCACATATAGAAAGCTTAAGTAAATTATCATAGTAATACATGTTTGTAGACTGTGAAACTTCCCTACGGGCCTAAGGGGTTTGTTCTTCTTCCTATGTTCCCTGACCAAATTGTTGAAAGGAATGAATGTTGCCACCTCTGAGAACAATTTGCTTCTGTAACTATTCCTGTATTAATAAATTTTTCTGGTGTCATGTGCTTGCTTGGTAAATGCAAATATTACTTTAGGTATTTGGCTTGATGCCTTCACTGCTTTAGAAATTGTTTTGAGATTGGCTTTCTGATTAGCATAATTATGCTCATTTTTATTCTTGGTTTACTTGCCAAATACTCAGACTCAAAGTTACTCCCTATTTGTTCATACTTTGTAGATGATAGGTTAGTCATAGGATGCTTATTTTTCATGGCAATAGGGCAATGATACATGATTTAAAGTAGTAATAGTGTAATGCCTTGCAGTTTTATACCATCTTCTAGAAACAAAATGCAATGAAAATGTTTGAACATGTTTAATTTAAAGTACAGTTTCTTTCTTACAATAATAACAACTTCATGACACCACCAAGAGTAATTATCTCTTTGCAAACAAGCAGTTAATAATATTTGCCCCCTCCATCACAATTACCTGATACCAGCAACAGACATTTCACTTGTCCAGGGATGTATGAGCACCATATAATTAGAGCTATATTAGGAATTGATAGCTCATAGCATAGTGCTTTGAATCATATGGTAACCAAACCTGAATAAAAGATGAGTTAAAAAAAAAAAAAAAAGGGTATGAAAGCTTTACTCTTGAGGAAGGAAAACACTCAATATATAAAAAGTATGGAGATGGAGATGGATATCAGGAAAAAAAGAAGCCTGAGTATAATTCTTGGGAAGCCTTAAGTTTGTTTGAAACATCTTAGGAAAACCTGATATGGATGATGTGGTACAAAACCAGCACTGCAGAAACCCTTCAGTACATGCTCTGCAAAGGGAGCAATATTATCTATTCTGAAGGACTATCTTTCCATTCCTAGTTGTGTTAAAACCAGATTTTTCTTCAGAATATCTGTCTGAATCTAAAGCAGTATTAACTTTCCATTAGAAGATGCATCATTCTGAAAAAAAAGTATTTTGCAAGTGAGAAGGGTGTTAGTGAGGAAGAGACAGAATCACTGTAATAAGAAACATAAAACAAAGTGTTATATATAGTTGATAGTTGTGAGCACAAATGTAAAACTTCCATTAATCCCAGATGACCCAAGCCATCTCTACTTGAGGAGGCATTTATTGCCACTTTGATAGTCAGCTAAGAGGCCAAGATGGCTCAGTGGCACCACAGCCTGTTCACTCAGTAACATGGAAGAGCCCAAAATTGGTGACTTGTAGACAGACTACAACTGCCATTCAAACCCTCTTTGGTGAATGACCTCTACGTATTGTGCACCAATGACAAGAGAGAGAACAAAGTTTCTGTAGGTGCCAGCTGATGGAAGGACTATATTGAATGACAAAGCTGTAACATACATTCTGAATCCTGGTATTTCAGTACTCTAGCATTACTTTATTAGTATATACTGCCTCTGTATTGTAATACAATATTATTGTAGAGGAAATTGTACGGTTTCCTCTATAGATGTAAATATTTGCTGGAACAAAGTCTTCCTGACACAAACACCATTAAAGGATTTTCAAGCAATTCAGCATCAATAAGACAAGATGGTACTTTTCTACAGAGTTGCTTTAAAGCAATAGTCTACCTTATAAATTAAAAGATTAATAAATATGATGTTAACTGGAAGAATAAATCCCATATATAGCTAATGCACTCATGGCCTCTGTGGGCAAGTATGCTATGCAGGCACAGACAATTATTTATATTTTTCTGTAAGATCTTTCTGCACATCTTTTTCATACTATTGATGCAGTAATGTGTGAGCTCAGCCACATGCCAGATGAACTGTCAGCAGGACTTACTGAATGCACTAACTTATTAGTTGAAACGATTAAACAGAGCATTCATCTCATGCATTACAACCAAAGCACATTAATAAATATGCAGACACAAGTCACTCAGATCCCTGTGCTACAAATTTTGAATCAGGCAGGAGCTGAAGTTTTCATAGCACATCTCCAAATATTTGGCACATAAATACTGGGGACACGTGCTCTTATTTACTTCCCTCCCCCTCATATCATATGAGAAACTTTTATTACTGTTAGTAGCATTTTATACAGCAAATAGCAGCAAATTTATACAGTACTAAAAGTTTTATACTTAGCAATCTAACAGTAAAAAGATTGTGGTTTTTGCTATCTTTTAAAATTTGGTTTGCCATCCTTTAAACAAGAAGCCTAAGGAACAGAAATTCTGCAAGTGTTATTGAATATGTAAACATCACTACTAGCCATGTGTGCAAGGGTGGTGATTGTTTGAGGCTGTTCAGATAGTCAGTTGCCTTGTCCCATAGCCTGTTCAGTCTGGATGAACACCTGTGGGCCTCAGCTGTCAATCACCTCATAGATAGAAATGTATTTAAGGGTAAACTTTGTTTATTCATACAGAACCAAAGTTTCCTGCCCCACAAAATTAAGTAGCATAATTAGACATTGGGTAGCAGCAGCTGTTCTAACTACAGCATGATAAATGCATCACTTCCCAACCACTTCTTCCTTCCCTAGAGGTCTGCATTTTCTGATTTATTTTGCTGCCTATTATCTCTTACAATCAATACATTCAAAAATAGCACTTCAAAAGGCATTCTGATTCTGAAGTAAAACTCTCCATCATATTGCTCACTTTTATCCAGGAGTTAAAATATTAGCAGATCTGATACACATATTTCTGTTTATTGTATCTCAGGATGCTTCTTCCTGAGACTTTCCTCTGTGCTACTTAGCCAGAAGTAGAAGTTTACACCTAAGTATTCTACAGGGCACAGTTTTAGCAAAAACATATTGGAATTACTAGTATTATCACTTCCTCATTTCTTTCCATTTTTTATGTTATTTTATTTTAAACAGCAAACTGCACTTTGCCTCTCCCCTTTCCCAACAAACACATTTTGGTACAGTGGCAACATAGAGATGCTACCTTGTCACTGACAATAAACATAACACACCATGGGCTATACAAAGGACTGAAGAGATAAAATATAATCACACTATGCACTGGTGAACACAAACGTGTAGCAATTTTTCTTAGCATGCTTTAGTGCAGGACAAACAGCGTAAAGCAGCATAATAAGTTTACAGCACAGCTAACATTTTGTAACAATCTAAATAGATACACTATAAAGAGTCATCACAATGTACAAGTTTCATCCAGTACTCTAGCTCCAGAATTTTGACTTTCAGGACTTCTGAGCAATTTTAAATTTTAGTAGAATATTGCAAGTTATTGTATTTCTCATTCTCTATGCTTTTATGGACTGAAGAAAAGAATCAGGTGACATTTTCTGATTATGTTTTTCTGGAATAAAGGTGGACATTGTTCTTGATTGGTCAAGATTTACATTGAAGAGAGAGTTCAGTCTTACATCAGCTGAGAGCCATCACACTTCTGAAGATACCTGAAATATCTTCATTTTGTTTCCATTAAGGATATGTAAAATTGCAATCAGAGCTCTAGACGGGCTAATTTAATGTGGGCAGCTCCTGGCTTAGAAACTTATTCTGATGTGAAGGTGATATAAACATAGAAGATAGCAAAGCACATGTATCTGAAGTCCTTTGAGAATTGCAATGAAAATTGGCTAAGTTTGCTGGGTAACGGGTAAAAGAGAGTCCTCCAAACAAAAATGCCTTCTTTCCTCCCTAACTCAGAAGTGACCTGAAATAAAATTGTGCCTTATGCTGCTGAAGCTTCCAGGAAGTGAAAGTTTACCAGCTAAATTAAATTAACTAGTGAAATGACTTATTTAATCTGACAGAGGTTCCCCAGGGAAACAGTAAGCCATGCTTTGCATTTCACATTTACTGTAAGAATTTGGTGCTATTTAAGATCCTCTTGTCTTGCTGGGGTGACTTAGAGGCTTTCAGTAGGTCAGCCAGCATTGAAGCACCAAATACAATGTCAGCATCACTGTTAAAGAGGTAGAGAACTGTTAACTGTCAAAGAAAAGATAATATATTGACCATACCACAAACTAGCAAACAAAGAAACTTTTCATCACTATTTGGAATATTTCCAGGTATAGACATTTGACCAGACAGGCTGATATAAACCTACAAAAGTCAGAAAATAGAAAAAGAGGTTGAGAGATAGCAAGGACTGCATGACACAAAATCCCAGATGTCAGTGGGGCAGTTCTCCACAGAATGATTTACTATACATGATTTTTCTGTTAATCATCCTCTGGAAATATTACAGCCCTTGGAAGACAGAAACAACCAGCAATATAAGCTTTACTTATCTGTACAACAGGGGAGGAATAACTCAACAGTGCACAAAGGAGCAGAACTAATCCCTCTTCCCACATATCCACCACCCTAAATTAACCTGAAAATACTACTATCCCTTACTTAAAAAGACTTGTAAGCAGCTATCTGTGTGACATGCAAAGATCACATGCCAATGTTTCCTCAGATGATTAAACCACAAGCTCTTGGTGTGACTATATTGGAGCTGGTAACCTTTGCAGCTGTTAAAATAGATTTGTGTTCCTATTTTAAGGTACAGAGCTCCTTGCCCTGCAATGCTCAGCTGAAATGATCTAGATACCAAGTCTTATTTATGTGCTGCCTAACCCAAAAAGTAGCTGTGGACTCTGTGACTAGAAACTAGATCAGTCAGATGTCCTCTGAAAGAGTCAAAGCTTTGGCTGACCCTTTCAAAACTCACAAAGCTAAACCAGTTAGTGATTTAATGAAGGGGCAAGCATGCAATCAGCATCTCCCCTCCTTTGCTAAAGCAGAATATCATGCTTCAGAAAACCCTTGATTTCACTTAATCACTCCCAAGTTTTGTTCTCATCCATTCTCATGGGTCCCCTCAAACACACTGTCATGTTGTTTCCACACTAGCTTTAGCAATGATGATGCTGACAGTGTGCCAATTAATCAGCTCTTGCTGCCCTTCCTATTGTTCTCATCACATCTCTAATTTTTCCCAGCCCTATCAGTGGTCCCCCATGAATCAGTAAAATTTATTGGTATAATTTGTCTCCTAAGAGCAAACTATTATTCAAACTACTGTTTACTCTTCTGCTAGACTTCTGCTGCTTTTCAATTATAAATTGCATGAAAGGCAGAGTAAAAAGCTGCGCGGTGTTTAACCACAAATGTGAATCTGTGGTAAGTGCCAATCCACTAACATCTCTTCAACTTAAATACAGCATTTGCTCTGAGCTGTCAAGGGGCTGCTTCTCCTCCTGCATCCTGCTAACGACCATTCTGCAGAAAGGCAGAAGGAAGAGCTTGAGAGGGAAGCAGCATTAAGTAGCTACACTAAGTGTACAGACTATTACTATGTGATATTTCCTCTCAATGGAACTTACAACACTACTTGAGTTGGATTTTTGTTTTGAAAAAGGGTATTTCATATTTTAAAGGGGAGGAAAATTAGAGTTCCTTGTCAGAGTTCCTTGCCGTAGAGGATTAAATGAAAAATTGGACCTTATACCACAGCACTGTTTTGATCTGGATTGCACTCTGTTGTTAGAGCAGTGTAGGGACAAACACCATTGGAAAAGGAAGCCTTTGCTTTCTTTTCAGTCAAAATACTTGGAACTCAAGGAATGTGAAACCATTCAGCAAGACCTTACCTTTTGAGGACCTCAATAGCTGAGACAAGGTTGCATTTTGTAAACATTAGGTGGAATTTCTAATTATGGCTACTATTTGTATTGTGCTATCACCAGAAGCAAATATTTGGAGAATACAAAGCCTTTTGTTGACTTAACACTCTTGAGGGGTGCTATGGAATAATTTAGGTGTTTACTTTAAGAGGCTGAATAAAGGTCAAATGAATCCTTAGGAAAAATCTCTTGTACGGTATATATTTCCCTGCCTATATATTTCCCATGAAGTGGTTGAATAATTTAACATTTTTACCAAACAGAATTCTAGGTGAAAATATCTCTCTATAACATATTATTCATTATACATATGATAGAGATATATAACATACAGATAATATAGAGAGATGTATTATATCTGTCTAAGTTCTAATATAACTTTAGGCAATGACTCTTCTGGGGAAGGCTGGGTTACACACTGCTCCTGGAATAATGATTATTAAGGTTATGATTATTACAGGTTAGTGTTTGGTGTACATAGTGACTCATACAAAAATATCCTTCATAAGGCTGTCCTCATCTTAATGTATTAATATTATTTGCACTATTTGAGATAATGCTTTGGAAGCCTAGTCTGATAATAATGCAGCTCTATTTGTACATTTTCATTCCCACCCCCATTTACATTAGAAAATGCTCTGGCAGGAAGGAACTGCTTTGTTTATATCCTGTGTATACATTGTTGTTTTCCTGAAAACATAAAGCAAAAACACTTTATTGGAAACATTTAACATGAAGTTAAATATTTCATTGAAACTATTAGTAAGAAAAAATGAATGATAAACTATGGAGGAGTTTCTTACCTTCTTTCCCTGTAGTCCAGCATTTGCTACATTGCCCCAGAACACTGAAACTATGTATTCTGGCAATGTGTTAAATCATCAAACTATATAAAGTTTTGAGACTTAGATGCTGTATGAAATACTAACAATTTTCAAATAATCATTGAAGTAGCAGTAAAAAAGAGATGATTACTCTATATCCTTGTGTTTAGGACATAAAGTACTACTGATAATAGTTTCTGCTGCTCTAAAGATTTGTCTGGTTGTACAAAGTAAAACAGCATCCACAGTTGAGAAACAGCAGAAAACCTCAGCTTTCACAACTCTTTAAGAATCTGTTTAGCAAAACATGAGCTATGGATTTATGTCCTTTTAGTTCCAGAAGTAAATCAAACAACTTGTGAACATCTGAAAAGAAGGCTAACACTGGGCTTTTTAAATAAAACATGTCTCCTCCCTCTGCAAACATGGGAGCCTGTTCCCACCTCCTGCAGAATGTTTTTTCTGTTCTTATACTGCAACAAGTTTGACTGCATTTAATAAACTGTTTGGGAATATCTGAAATAATATATTTTAATTAATTTACTATTTGCCCTTGACCTCCCCCTCAACCTTAGGCAAGAAAACCTAGCTTGCTCAGACTTGATATGTATCAGCATGTCCTAACCAAAAAAACTATTCACTTACAAGATGACTTTAATATTAATTAAATTATCACACAACTATTAAATTCCTGTAAAAGACATTTGTCTCAAATCCTACAGCAAGAGTAGGTGATATAGCAGGATAATCAGCACAATTAACCAGACCATATGCTCCACCAAAACGTGGAAGATCAACAGCTCCTTTATCTCCCATTGTTTAAGAACACAACCTGCTTGTTTCTTTTTAAAAAAAAGTTCACTGCCTTCTGGTAAGAAAATTGTTGTTTAAGTGCAGTTTGTATTGACGTTAAACATTGCAGTTTTTGAAAGTGTGACACTGAAGATAGGTGAACTCTACACTGGTATTAATTCAACCAGGGAAGGACCAGATTTCTGACATTCAGTGAGAGGCACCAGGATTTTTCTTACTGCCACAAGATCCTCTTCAAAAAACACAGTGCTAGAGTCCCTTTTGCTTGTGGAACCTTATCCTTCCCAGAGTGACTCTCAGCACTCCTGCTGGGCTTTGGCACTACTTGTTTCCTGACTACAGTTTTTCTAACCTCAGTGAAAACTGTAATCAATTTAAAGTAAACAAAATAGAGGAGATTAATGTATAGATAATACATTCCTTGAAAAACCATGACTTTTCAGAATTATATATTTTACCTTTTTAAAGATGTCACAAACACTCTCTGTTAATGAGCTGTTAAAGCAAAAAATATTCTTGTTTAATCATGGTTCAGATCTCAGCTTTGTCCTTAAATGAAAAAGAAAAATCTGTCCAAATCCTGTAAATCCTTACCATCAGGGGATGTTATTTCCTGACAAGCTTTAAGAAGCTTCTCTGCCCATTGACTTTTCCCTAGACTCTCGTCCACCTGCCTCTCCTGCCTCCTTCTATCCCTTGATTCTCAGGCTTCAAAACGGAATCAACTGCTGAATCAACTGTGCTTCAGATCCACATACTCAGGTAGTTTATCCAACAAGGTCTGGTCAGTACAATGAAAACACTGTGCATCAGAAATCAGCTATGATGTCAGTATCTCTTCTCATTTCAATTCTTGTCAATAAACTATTTTGTGTCTTCCAGAGAAAGAGTTGCTGCAAGATGCTACCTTGGTGAAGATTACTGGACCATTGGGCTCAGAGAAGGCAAGATAAGATGCATCAGAAATTCCCAATACTGACAGTATTTTAGGAAATCCCCAAATAGTACTTATGTGTTCGTTTTGCTTGCCCCAGTTTTTGCTAGTGGCGGGGGGGAGCCCAAAAAATGGCCCCTGTGAACGTGTCCAGCAGAGCCAATCCCTGGTGGCTCTGAACTGATGGACACGCTGCTGGCCAAGGCTGGGCCAGTTAGAGATGTTGGTTACGTCTCTGTGAAAACATATTTAAGAAGAGACCCAGGTGGGGGGGGGCACGCACGTTTTCGGCTGGAGGAGGAGGAGGTGGTGAAAATATGTGAGGGGAAACAGCAGCAATGTAGACACCAAGGTCAGTGGAGAAGGTAGGGGAGGGGAAGCTCCAAACACCGGAGCCAAGAATCTTCTGCAAGCCGTAGTGAAAACCATGGTGCTGCGGAATAGCCCCCTGCATCCCATGGAGTTCATGGGGAATGTTAAAATTCATGTGCAGCCTACGCTGGAGCGGGTGAATGCCTAGAGGAAGACCGGATTCCAGAGGGAGTCTCAGTGGGTAAACAGGCTTTTACAGACTGAATTAAGTGCCTGTGCTGATGCCTGAGAGAGACAGTGGTTCAGCAAAGAGGAAAAAAGCCTTGCTCCTGAAATGGAACGGCTGTCTTGGAGGTCTACGATCCGTGGACGAAAAACTCCATGCTGCAGCAGCTTTTTGGGAAAAAGCTGTCTGCCCGTGGAGTAAGCACATGTGGCAGGGTCGGGCGAACTGCCACGTGTTTTTGGGACCTGCAGCTAAGCAGAAGAAAGAGCTCTCCCCTGAGCAGTGGAGAAACATTTCGGTGACGAACTGACCTACCCCACCTCCCGCCCCCTTTCCCATGCCTTGTTCCCTTGTGCAGCTGCTGGGAGGAAGGGAGGGGGGTGAGTGGAGAAACGGTGTTTTTGAAAGTCTTATTCCATTTCTCATTTACTTCTCTAATTGTTACAATAAAAGTTTTGAACCTGTTTTGCCGAGTGTGTCTTTTTCTCCCAGTTTTCCTTCTCTCAACTCATGAGCCCTGGGTGTATTAATTTGTGAGTGCCTAGCATTTGGCCAAAATCAAACCACAACAACTTAGCATGTTACATTTAATAAGCATCCATACAGCCATGTCCACTTTATACTTTACTGAATGCAAACTTTTATATTTTTCTACATTTATTTGTGTACAAGTGTTTTCTCTGCCTCTAAACAACTGCTGACCTACCAGGGCTTATACGTATAAATAGAAACACTGTTGTGGAAACAATAGACTGGAATTCAAATAAAATCTTTTCCCTTTCCCTGCAGCTTTTGAGTCTGTTTGTGGC
This sequence comes from Dasyornis broadbenti, assembly GCA_013397935.1. NCBI lineage: Eukaryota > Metazoa > Chordata > Aves > Passeriformes > Dasyornithidae > Dasyornis > Dasyornis broadbenti. Next base: position 2,971,339 of record VZRN01004656.1, on the reverse strand, counting down.
TTCTTAGCTAAAGAGTTTCAGATCAAAAGCAGTTGAAATAAACAGGTCTAACAAGATTTGAGGTTTATCTCAACAGATCTGTTCTTCACTGAGTTTTAAACCAAACTCATTACATGCAAACTTGGTGAGTCATGTGCATAAAGCAGATCGTGCTTCTGAAATCTTGGAGGAAATAAAGGCTGTCCTTACTAGGACTTTAAATTGTAACTTAGTGATTATGCACTTGACTCTGGGCTTTTATCTACATTATATATTCATGCCTAAGGAGATTAAATGTGGTAGCTAATAGTTTGGTCAACCAACATGTAAAGTTTAATCACATCAGGCTAACAGATCACTTTCCTGACCTCTATCCTCTGAAAATGTATGAGGAACTGTTACTGCAGTTGTGTCTTTTATTTTACTGTAATAGATTCAGCCTCAGTATTATTTTGAAGGAATGTGCTATTCCACCTGCACAACCAGCATGCTCAAATTAAAGCAAGGCTTGTTATGAGTAAGTGAATCTCCAAGCTAATAACTGAAGCACTTCAGTTCTCTGCTAGAGGTCTCTTGGAGGTCTTTTTCCCCCCCAGTTCATAATTCCTAGATTTTAAATTTTCTGGAAAATATTACTGATGACTGATGAAGAACTAGAAAGTAGCTTCTGAACTGAGGACTGGGAAAGTGGCTAGGCAGTGTACAGCTAAGCATAAATGCTGCTGACAGACTAGGACCATGAATCGTGAGATGGGGAGGCCAAACAGATGTACTTATGCTGTATTTCCTTGCTGGTTTACAGTCATTGCCTTCTCCTAGCCCTGGTTTTTGTTATGAATACAGTCTTCACCAGGTTATTTAATAAAGCTGGATGTGCCATAATCTGCACAAGTTAGTGCTACTTGGCTACCTTTTCTACTCCTATGTCAGACCAGTATGGAAAAATAATCAAAATGCAATTGGTTTAACATTAGCTTTTCATGCATTAAAAAAACACCAACCAGACAAACAGTTCCATGAAATCATAAGGGAGCAAAAGCAGTACAAAGCTAATTTTTGAAGAGTCCAGAGTAAGCATATTTGCCATGACTAATCACTTCTTATAGTGATTTAACTGCTATCCCTCATATGGTGCTGGAGACAGCTGGAGACGGAGGACTTCTTTAGAAGGTCTGAACTATAAAAAAGAAAGAAAACGCTGCCAAGCAGTCAATTTTTAGCAAAGAGCAAATGTCTTTGTTGCATTTGGATAAAGTCACTCCAGAATTATTACCTGGAAACTTGATTAATATTTATATTTTACAAAATACTTTCTTACTCTCTTTTTCAAATAAATTTACTACTATCTTCTTGCAGGATAGGCAGCTTGTTATTGATGATCGAATCTCAGACACTAAGGAGACTTACTTCAAAATTTATCTGAAGTTTTGAACATTAAAAATAATTTAACTTCAATTTCAACTTTCAGTTATTCTGTTTTCCTTAACAGGAACCAGGATAGAGAAGATGAGGAAAACAAGTATCTTCAAATTGGTCACATAAAACAAATCAATAGGATTTGGTTAATCAGAATAGCCAAGATTTTTAATTTGTACTGATCTTTTTACTAGCTCTGGGAAGTGGAAAACATCTGCAATGCAACACACACTGCAAGTCTGCCCTAGGCAGAAGATGGGGAGTGACTCCTCTCAGAAGTGCTTTCTGCCTGGCTTTACACAGCCACGCAAAGTCACTGAAGAACCAAGAAACGGTTCCAGGTTTCCACACGTCTCCATGCATCCCTCCTACTTCTCTGCTTGCTGAAACGCAAAAGCAATCTTCCCCAGTTACTTTCTTGCTTCATTTATGAATGTTGTCAAAATTATTAGAGATGAATCAAAATATTAGTAGAATACTTCTAGATTTCGTTTTGTATGTAAAAATATAGCCTTAGGCATGCGGAGTTGTGAACGTGCTCTCTGTAATAAGGTCCCTAATGAAGCCAGTCTCTTCATGCTTTGTCACTGCACACAGTACTATTGAGCTTTCTTCAGTTTCCCAACCCCACTACTATCGTTGAATTCCTCAATGAGTACTTGTCCAGAAATGACAAATTCAAACTTCATCAGATTAATTCATACTAATATATGAAGGGGGAATAGGAACTAGCAGATTTTGGTTTCCTTATTGTAGACTTTTGCTTCACTTCTAATTTATTTAAGAATTACAATTTAAAATATTAATATAACATTTACATGCTGATTTTTACTTGCTAACTATTGTGTGATAAATTCCTTAACAACTGTGCCAGCATAAAACCCAGGAAAAAGCTGTCATCTGTAGGGACTTGATCTACTTTGTGCTCCTTCAGTTTCTGCCTCTACCCCACCCCAGGCAAGCCACTGTGTACAATGTTTATTCATAATATGGCTCTCCACAAAACCAACAGCCTTCTTTCACAACTCTTTTCAGTCTAGGATGGAGTTTGTAGTTTTCTTGTGATCCCCTTGTCAACTCAGAAGCTGCTTAAGATCCTCTCTTTCCTCTGTGTTCCAAAGAACTGATCTAATAACAAGCAACTCCTTATATTCCACTAATGCCCAAGGCTGTTGATTAATTTAAGAAACACCTGAGCTTCTTAAGAGCCATAGCATAACCTTTAAAATCTCCCAAGGCATTGAAGACATATTTGGTTTGAAGCTTAGGACCAAGTTAATTGCATATCATGCCTAAACGTGGTTACATCCAGAACATCAACATTCTTCTTCAGTCCCCTGAGGAAAGCTCTGTCTACCAGGCATACCTGGGGAATACCTATTGAGTATCAACAGGATCTGGCTTCTCAGGAGATGTAATGGCAACCACAATAGTTTTAAGAATTAAAGCTAATTGCACCACTTCCCTCTTTATTCCTTACCACAACTGCTATAATGTTAAGGGCTGGCATCCTGGAGAGATGTGCTGAGCTCCAATTCCGGTTTTCAATAGTTTTTTTCAATGCACATGCAAATGATTGTAAAGTATTGGCTCTGTCCTTGGGACAGCATCAATAACTTTACTTTCCTCTTTGGCAAGCAGAACGAAGACAAGTTTTTTTTATTCTCTCTGGACCAGAGAAACAGATTTTATCCTCATCAGTGGAACTCATTACAAACAAAGGGAAGATAGTCCTTCCCAAGCCAAAAGTCTAGTGGTTAAACTATTTCCCTGAAAGGTGACAGCCACCTGACCCCTGACCTTACACATGTACAAATAAAACTGAAATGTAATTCCTGCTTACAAAGTCCTGTAACCTAATTGATTATTGCATTAGAAGGACAGTGTTATGAGAGATACAGGGAGATAAAGAGAGTAAATAGGAGAGAGAGATTTCTTCTAGAAATATACTATCCTTATAGCTTGGTTTCTCTACTGATATTTTCTCAATCTGACAGGGTGAAATATTGTAAAACTGGACAATTTTTCAAATACAAAGTGCAGAATTTTAATGAAAAACTATATCTTCTTTACAGCTCTGTTAAGTGTAGGGATTTATTTTTCTGTGTAAGAATCATAGACTCACAGAATGGCTTGGGCTGGAAGGGACCTTAAAGATCTTATAGTACCAACCCCCCTGCCATGGGCAGGGAAGACACACTTTCCATTAGACCAGGTTGCCCATTAGCAATACCTTTCAGCAATGCTTTTACTTTCATCATCAGAAACAGCTGCTTGCTGGACAAGGTGGAAAGAACTAATTAGGAGTCTAGCTTTTATATAGTTTTCTGGGAGTGTTCCTTACCAGTTCTCCATCACTAATGGTTTGATGAATACAGCTACTTTGAGTCAGAGGAACTGTTTCTAAGTGTTGTGGTTTAATTCCACTCAGCAGTTAAGCACCACACAGCTAAACCCAGAACACCAAGGTGGGTTATACTGTCTGAGTCTATGAATTTTATTTTTTTAATATATAATTTTCCATAAACAAATATGCAAGGTTTTTTAATTTTCAAATTGCAGATGCCCACACTAGGAAGGTCTCAGTCCTACAGAGATTTGTACTAGCTTTTTATGAATGAGGAATTGAGCTGATGAATAAATAAAAGTCTGTAAGAAAACTAATAATTAAACTTGAGTGTTATAACTACCTAATATCTTCTCATCAAATTATTTTGCTTCTTCCTCATCATCCAAGCTCCTAAAGTTATTTTTTTAAACATTTCTACATTATTATTTTGCTTATTCTGATTTGTAAAGTAAACTACTGTTAGTTGAGTTACCACTCCCAAAGAGTGCTTCTTTGATGTATATAAGTGTGTTAAATATTGCTGGCATTTGGATGCAGCTTTAAAATGTTTTAGAAGTATTTTTGCCTTGAATATATAGATAATATATACAAAGAATACTTGTAGAAAGGATGCTTAGAAAACAGAGACAGTCTTAACTATGATTCTAGTAATAAAACTGAGCAATTAAGTTATGTGGGAACATGTATAATTTGATTATCAAGGAGAATTTCAAGTATTCAAGTTTTACTAGCACTAGCATTGATTAGTTGATTTACTGAGGTATTTATGCATACTTGAAATAGATGGGTTTTAATATGTAATTATATATACATATAATTAATTGTGAAATTAGCATCCTGCTAAGTCAGTATAAAGTATCTCATTAAGTCATATAAAAGGGTATGATGATGTGAGATTTCCAGTGTCATTTTCCTTGTTTTGATGTTTAAGACCATGTTACTTAAGATGTGAAAGAAATGGGTTCCTGTCTTCCATTTCTCTCTGCCAGTGTTTATTCTTTCTGTAACTTTTACAAAATAGGACAGCTAGTTGTCTGGTCTGTTCAGGTATTATCACCAATAAAAATGAAATCCAGAAAAAGACTTCCAATAAAGAAAATCAACACTGGAATTTGGCTTGGAGATGAAGTTTCAAGAATTAGTAGTGGGTAGAGCCAAAGACTACTTAAAGAAAATTTCTTGACTGATTCGCAATAGAAAAACTGCTTACACGTTTCCTAATTCATTGCATTTTCTAGTAATAGGAACAAACTAAAGATACATTCTAGAAATCTTGATGAAATAACTGACATAGATTTGGCCAATTAAATGTTATTGCAACTTAGTTTTGAGACTATTAAGGAAACTTGGTAATGTTTTGAGTGGGATTTATTATTTTCCATAAAAACTGACAGGTGGTTTCACAGATCTTCTAGTGGCAAAGCTAATTTGATAACTTCCCTGTGCCCAGGGCTGTTTGTTCCAGTGTGTGAAGAAGACCAGGAAGTTACTGCCCCAGAAATTGTGCCAGTTGGGCCAAGCAAGGGCTTGTGGGTTTTGCTGTAAATGCAGATTAGTTCTCTAATCTTAAAAGGAAAAGATAAAAAAAGTACAGTCTTTCTTTCTGAAGTCAGAGGGAGATTGAGATAAAGCCTACCTCTGGAGAGGTTGTTTCATGGAAGCAGATATGGTTCAATAATCCTGCTATATTTTGCCATTTCCTTGGAGTTGGGATCTGCAGTGCTGCACTTTACCCAAGAGAAAAGGAGGATTGTCTCTCTTTCTCCAAGTCTGTCTCCTTTGTGACGCTGAGAGCAGTTGAAACAGAACCACACCCTCAAAAAAAAGAGTAAATAAAAATTTGAGAGACAGAGCAGAGGCAACTCAGGTGAACAGCAGTACTTTCTCTAGGAAACCCAAGAGGAAGACAGAATTGTTTTTATAAGTGCAAAGAACCCAGTATCCTGCTGCTTGACTTCCTATTCTCTTGAAAAAGACAGTTCTCGTAGTTCCTCATTAGTTTTGTTAATAAACAGGTAAGTCTCCATCCAAGTAGTAAGAAGACATCTGAGTTTTCACGTTCTTGGTTATCTACTTGACTAAGAAGAGGTATTTCCAACTATAACCATCTCACATACTGAATCACCCTAATCTTTTTATATCTCTAAAAAAAAAAAAAAATTGTATAAAAAATAGTGGCTTCAGTTTGTACCATGAATAGAGCTGACAGTCAAGCACTGAGGAGAAGAGTTGAAACTGTCGTTATTTCCAGAGCATTTATTTTTTACCATTTTTGACAACATAATTTTCTGCATATTTTCTTTACTAAAAGAGAAGATTGGGGGGTAGTGAGGGGAGGAGATGTGAGATGGAGTTATTGTCCCAAACAGGAAGCTAGCAGTCTGGTATTCTGAATCTACCTGTGGAAAGGTCTAGTCAGGGGCTGATAACGGTATTTCTGCACACAATGTTGGTGCCAGATGAAAAAACCATTCAATAATGTATCTGTCTTTATAATTATTGCAATATTGTATCTTAAATGAGTGGGGCTTTTTGGGTATTCAAAATCAGTAAAAGCAAATAGATTATTTAGATTAGAATAATTTAGAGTATTGTATTTGGAAGTACTGGGAAGCTGTATTTGCCTCTGCCTTGATACAAGAATAAATCTTTAGTTTCACGCCATGTCATTAGAAAAGTCCAGCTGTGGTTGCTGAAACACAAAGTGGGCCAAGGTCTAAGCATGGGAGTTAGTTTACTGGAGTATAAAACTAAGCTGAAGTTTAGCAGTCAAGATTTACAGAATAAAGCATGAATTTGAGGCCCAGTGCATGGGAAGAGGTAACAGAGTGAGTACAAGCAGTTGCCCCCACATGCCAAGGGGCAGCGAATACAGGGCCACATTTAGTTTCTGAACGCTTGCATGTCCTGGTGTTAATGCTGCAATGGTGGCAACAACGTCCACAAGGTCCTATGGCTCCTCGGGGCAGGTCCACTGCCCTGCCCTTACAGTAAGTAGCTTTAATGCAGCTCTGAAAACAGGCTCCATGCTGGTCCAGAGCAAGTGTTCCTGCTGTATCTCCTCAGGCCTTGAGCCATGATACGCCCTGGCAGCGAAGAAGCTGCCGGCACAGTGAACATGGCCCCTGGGGCAGCAGCGGCAGAGGAGCCTTCCCCGGCCACAGCTGAAACCCACTGGTGTCTAGGGAGACACACCCCAACCTGCCTGGGTGAGAGGCTCCCTCACAGCAATGCGGCACTACGCCTCAAGCGCTCGGGAGCCATTATGCACACGGGCAACGCCAAGCAAACGGGTCAAGGAGTCACCTCAGTCCGCCCCGGGCGCTTTAGGACACGATGGCCTGCGCTCATCTTACCCCCTCGCTGCACCGCAGCGTTGCGGTTCCCGGGCTGAGAGGACCGGGCTCAGGAAACTGCGTTTGGGAGTTGTACGAATAAACTACTGTGTGTGGCGACCTCGGGATAACCCCCCGCAGGAGCGTGTGAAGAACCGCGTTCGCCTTCCATTAAGACTGCACACGCCGAGCTCAGCAAACCCCAACACCACCTCCGCCAGAGCGGCTGCTGCGGGGCAGTCCCGCCCCGNCCGAGCAGGGCGGCGGCGGCACCGCTACCGCTGCCAACGCGAAGGAGCGCGGGCAAGGCGTCGGCAATGGCTCCGGCAGCGACCGGCGGGATTCCGCCGACTGCGCCATCGCTGGACCTGATGGCTGACAGGCTGGGCAGCAGCTCCGCCCTTGGTGGGTTGCTGCGGCCTCGGTCCTTCGCCGCGGTGGGAAGCTTCAGTCCGGGACCCCCTTGTTCCCCTCCGGCGGCCCTTGCTTCTTTCCGCGGGCTGTGACCTCGCTGGGCACTGCAGCCTCTCTCGCCGCTCCGGTGCCTCGGCTGACCCCGCTGCTTCTGCCCGGGGCCGACGCGGGTTCCTCGGGATCCCGGGCGTTGGGATTCCCTGCGGGGCCCGCTGGAGAGCAGCACGGCAGGGTTGCGTCCCCCTCCGCCCTAGCCCAGGCCAGCCCAGGGCAGCGGGCGGGGGGCCGGTCGGGGCTCCGCGGTGTCAGCGGCTGAAGTTTGTCCCGCCTGTCAGTGGAGCGCGGCGGGCACGCTCGGGGCGGGCGCTGCAGGGTCCCGCCCGGGCGGGCTGCGAGTGCCCGCAGCGATCGAGCGGTGCCTACTGTCGCAACACCCCGGCCTAGCGATGTAGTCGGTTATGGCCAGGAATTGAGGGGGGGAAAAAAAAAACCTAACTAAAGAGCTATGCGACCTCGAGTCTGATAACTTCTTCGTAGCTGATTCACTTTAACTGGAATCGGATGGCTCTTAAGATAGAAGTGCACTAAAGAATTCTTTCTATTTTACCCTCACTTGTGAGGTTAAACTTGGCTTAGCGTTTAGGTTTTGGAAATGAAAAGTTGACTGGAACCCTTGAGAACTCTAAAGACCCCTCACTCACATACAGTTACCAGAGGAAGTTAGTTTAAAATGACATTTTCTTTGTTTATGTCTAATCCCAACTGCTGTAGTACTAATAATCTCAAATGAAACCGAATTTGTTGCCTGTGTAGTCTGCAGTGCTTTTTCTTTTGTGCATTGTGCATGCTGCTCGAACACTTGTATTAAAAAATGATGCTCGTTTTTTTTTTCAGCTTGATCTGCTGTATTATTACCTTTGGGTTGTATGACGTGGGTAGGAGTGTATCAGCTTGTTTGAAAATAAACTTTCAATTTAGTGGAAATAGTTAAGATGGCCATACTTACTAGCAAACAATAAATCAAGAAATATTTCTTGTCTTTCTGTGCTTCCTGTTGTACATACATCTCTTACTTGGTGCAGGCAAGGTTAGAAGGGTTTGAGATATCTACTACCTGCTATTTGTTTTCTGAAAGCAAGAGGAATGGAAGGCTTGTCATCCTGTCCATGCTTCTCTTCAAGAAATAAGCACTACTACGCATCTTAAATTTCAGATTTGTGTTGACTGGTAGCTGGTGGTAGCTGCGGAGGACCTGAGGTTTTCTGTGCAAAAGCAGGAGGAGAAGAGAAATAGTGGATTTTTGTTCTCTTCATGATCATGACCATATATGTATATATTAACAGATAAAAAATAATTTGCTCTTTGATGGTTGTTACTTCAGCATATTACTGCATGTTTCTACACGTTGTGATTACTATACCTTTTACGTGCTTCTGGTATCTAAGATGTTTTGGTAAATGAAAGGATGTGTATACATAGGCTAATACAGACTTTTCCCAAATGTTTATACTCAGGATTGCTTTATTGAGCTTGAAGGCAGTTATGTGGGTGGAGGACTCTTAGTGTGCTCTGTGCATTTGTAGGATTTAATAACTATAGGAGCAATTTAGTCATATATTGAGGCGAATAGGATTGTACTCACGCTGGCTAAAAGTTGGCAAGTCTAGCAAGAGATGCAAAATCTATGAAAGAATTTTCTCCTCAGAGTTTTACAAATGCTTTCTGTCAATGTATCTGCTGTATCTCAAGATCACAGTATATGTCTTCACATAAAAGATACATTGGTTTTGGTTAAAATTGACTTTTGACTCCTGTAAACTAGTGAGGGTTGCTAGCTTGCATAAATTCATTGATACTGTGTTCTTGGTGACATTGATTTAATGCTGCTTACTAGCTGCCAGTTGCACTTGTAAATTTAACCTGTGCTATGTAACAGTTCTAAATAGCTGATGTGTCCAGGAAGGATTTTATTTCATTGTTTTTTAACAGCTGTACTGGTGAAGTGTGCTTTATTAAATGTACCTGGTAGCTGTTTGCAGGGTGTGTTTTATTTGAAAACTGAAATTTGAGGAAAGTTTTTCCAACAGAAATGCAAATGTAAAGCATCAGTTCTGTGTAATTTTGCAGTAGGAGCTATGTGCTGCTCAAGTAGTGACCAAAGCACTTACACCATAAGCACTGCAATTTAGTACTGGTAAACAGTGAACCGTAAGTTTTTTGTCTCTGTGTATGTTAATGCAGCATTATCAACCATGTACTGTGCCACACAAAGAACGGACTGAATCTGTTACTTCCCTTTATATTTCAATTCTTCCCTTTCTCAACAAGACAAAACCTCTCTATGTACTTCTAATTTAATGTTTTCCTCATTGAATTCTAAATAATGCCAGATGCCTTCATGGTGTGACTGTTTGGACTGTCTGGGTGACTGACAAGATAATTTGTTAGGCTTGGTCTTCCCTTTTAGGTACGTTATACAGTAATACTTTTAGCTATAGATTTTTGCTGTGAATAGGACCTACCTTATATAGCAGGCACCTCCTCTCTGAATTCCCACCCTACCCTCGGGCTTTCAGAGAAGCCAGGCTAAAACTTCTTGCAGACTATTTACTGAACATGTTGATAGGGCGTGTAACTTAGAGACAATTGGGATTAGTGAAGAACTCATCAGGGTGGAGGCTTACCTCTCAGAGTAGAAAGCTCACTTTCCAGACCTACTGCAAAAATTGCCTACAGTCAAAATTTTTGTAGTGACTTCAGTGAGCCAGAGATTTTGTCTCTAATGTAAGGACTCTAAGCAGGCTCCAGCCTGAGGTACTATGAAAAAGTTGGTGTTTTATGGTTGTGAATGCAATGTTGGGTATGAAGGATGCTGTTTGGTGTTATATTCAGGTGGTGGATCATGCCTGAGACTTGCTGCCTGTGTCTTACTATTGGTGTTCACAAAGTAGGTGCACTTAAAATGAGCTTTAAGGAAATGTGGCTGATTCTTCTGCTCACTTTGTTGAGATATTGCTTTTGGTAAATCTAATGAAGGTTTTAAAGTCTGTTCTTAATAGAAGTTCTTAATCAGCCCTGCATAACCTCTAAGGCACTTGGCATTGTGTTACTAGTTGTCATATGTTCTTTCATCATGTGGCTTCCTTTTTCTCATCTCACTTCCTGCTTATTTCACTTCTGGTTGTAGGTTCTGATTACTACAAGGAAGCTAGAAGTTAAGTGGAATTCACAAACGTGTTGGATGTTCTTCTTCAATGATAGGTGTTTTTCCTTTGTTATTCCCTTTAAGCCTATTCCCTGAAGTACAATTTCTTTGAACAATAGACAAAGCAAGTGGTAGGCAATAGGTTTTCTTCACTTAGGAGTTTTTCTCCTCTAGAAAATAAACCTTTTTTAACCTGTTCTTTACGGACTTTTCTAGTTTGTCTGCTCTCTTCTGTAGCTACCACATTACTAGTAAGGCAGAGAAGCCCAAACATTTCCTAATTATTTTTGTGTATGTGTATTTTGTCAGTAGTATATTTTGTCTTGTGCCTGAAATTGCTTGTAATTTCATCTGCTTAGTTTTTCAAAAGCAATTTAACTGTAGTTTCCACACTAGATAACTACTGTTTAAATCAGATAACTTGTAAAAAGTATATTTAATTTGAAGTTGCATCAAACTATTCTTGTTAAATTTACTATTGGTAAAATAATTAAAAACCCGTATTAAATAAGTACATGATTATTGTCAGAGTAAATGATTTATGTAAATGATTTCACTGCTAAGCACTCGAAGAAAGAATCTAAAAAAATTAAGTTTAGCTTTGATAATAGAAACCTCTACTACAGCTCTAATAGAATGCTTTATCTCTGAATAAGTTGAATGTAACAAATGAAAGTTTAGAGCTGATTTAGAGCTTGTTTCTTTTAAGGAAATATCCACCACTTCAGAAGTGCTGATAGATACAAGCTGGGATTTAATTAACTTCACTAAAACTCCATTAAGTTTTTAAAAGTAAAGTTAGTTTCTTAAATTCTTGAGAGTGAGGTATTTAGGAAATTGAGCTAATAAACAAGGAGTTTTTATTGTTATGCCTGAATTTAAAAGCATGCAATTTCAAATGAAAGCAGTTATACACTTAATGTTACTTAAAAGGAATGCTATAAATCAAAGAGCATATCTAGATTGAGCAGCCTGATCTAGCGAAGGTGTCCTAGCCGATGGTAGGGAGTTGGGCTTGCATAGTCCTTAAGATCCTTTCGAATCAAAATCATTCCATGTTCCATCCACCTTTGATATCTGTCCTGGAGGTAGGAAGTGTCATTAGCGTTTAATGTAGTTCAAAATACACTTCCTCTAGAGCCAGGAGAGGATGAAGCACCAGGTATCATCATCAGGTGCCTTTTCCTTGCATGGGGAGCTGGGATCACAGGCTGCCTGACCATTTCTACTTGTGGCATTGCCACAAAAAGCTTAAGCAGTGCTTTGATTATACCCTTTTAGCAGTATGTAGGTCTGCATGGTGAATTGAAGCAGAAGTGATCCAGGTACGAAAGAAAGAAAAAGAGAAAAAAAGCACCAGAAAACCCCCCAAAAGAATCCAAACCCACCATGCAAACAATATTCTGTCTAATTATTTTGAACCTTAAGTGATTGCCCTTTTTTCTGCATATGGGTAGACTAGCACGTTAATGGTGAGGAGCAGGAGAAATGCCTAAGCTGATGTTGCTACTGAGGCGTGTTTTCCAGCTATACTTAGCTGAGATGTTTGAGCAGATCGTGTGCTGTACCTGAATATTTCATTTGTATTGTACTTAAATAGGTTGAACGTGATCATATTTAATTTCTTCAAATATTAATTAACATTAAGGCTATCAGGAGTTTGTTTCTGTGTACTGTGAGATTGATAGCTATGTTTCATTTTCATACCTGAAAGCACGGAATATGATCCTGTAACTCCTTAAACCTCAGGGACAAGAAGATAGAGAATATCTATGTACTTACATTTAGCAGGTAGGTTGCTAGAAAAATCAAATTCATAACATATAAACAAAGCTTTTTAAAAGGCATGCCATAAAAAATAAATGGCTTGGGCATAATGGACAAAATACAGAGTGACCAGATAGGATTCTTTATCAGTAGAGCAGAGAGAAGATTACATAATTGTTTATGGACCACTTTCTGTAAATTAAACAATACAAAAACAAATGGGATGTGATTGAAGTAATCAGATGGATGTAGATTATGCTTAGGTTTAGTATAGGAGATTTAGAAAAACTGCATAATTTCAGGGCTGAGTCGTATATTGCTTCTATAAGAACTAAACAGTTTTGATCAGTACTTGGCATATATTCATTTTTAAGCAAATTGCTACATGGAATCTGAATTAGTAGCATGAGTGCAATTTATTATTTACAGCTTATGCATCACTAAATGTGCTGCATATTACTCCTAAATATTTTCTTTTAGATCACATCTTCAAGTAATTTTGATCTATAAAGTGGTATACAGTGACTGATGTATAAAAATGCCAGGACAGCAAAGCACTGAAACAAATCAACTGTTTTATGAATTGACCCAAGTCAAGGAAGATTGCTATGGCCTTATTAAAACTGTTAAGAAGCAGTATCATACATCATGAGAATGAGGTAAACTGTCAACAGTCTGATACAAGCATAATGTGCCTCCGGGGAAGGGGAATAGGGAATGTGCAATCAATGATGTAGCTGTGACTTGGGACATAAAATATATTGCCCATTTAGGTATGCAAGGCTTGGCTTTGCATTATGTCATAACTGCTGAGGGTTTTGAGGGCAGACTGTGTAGGGTGTTTGATAATGAAAGCTGAGTGCTTTGCTCTACTTATAAGGTTACACACCACCAAGTATTTGATTCAGCTAGTTAGTTTCTTCTAAGATGTTTTTCGTTTGCTTTTGGTGAATTTTTATGTCTCTGAACAAAAAATGAATGGCATCAAGCAGTTTCTGGACTTTGTGTAAATGAAGTGTTTTTATAGAGATGTTACTGATTTAATGTTTTACTAGTAATATGCAAAATACTGTGCTATTGTTTGTTTCTTGTTGAAATTTAATGGGAGAGTTGAATTTTTAGGCATTTAATTACAACCAAAGAAAAGTCTCATAGGCATAGGTAAATAAGCTGGTATGTTGAAGTATCCATGTTAATTTAATGAATTTTTAAATGAAAAAAATACTTCTAAATATATTTTCTTTCCTAGTTCAAAACTTCTGTAAATCTTAGCCCTATTAGTAGGCTAATCTATGCTACAGAATGGATTAAGTTGATAAATTATGATATTTTCAACGTTCTGTCAGGAAATAAAAGCACCAGTATAGGTACAATTCTCCTTTTAACTTACATAGGTTGTATCTATTCTTTGAGCATTTGTCTAGATTATCATCATCTCTTGACTACAGATGAGATTTTAGCTGATTGTGTTTTTTCATTGGTCTTTCATGTGTCAGTCTACAAGCAAAAGTACCAAATCATAAAATATGTAGGAAGAAAAAGAAATAGAAAATAAATAAATTCAAACCATGATTCTTAACATGCAGGCATTTACAGGTGGTTCCTGACAGTTTTCTCTTTTGGAGCGTGGTGATGGTGTTAAATTGTATCTGTGTTTACAGTGGGTGTGTCAAGCTGATGGGGTTTCAAGTTGATGATTTAAAAATAAATATGTCAGACATTATGCTTCTTTTCTAATAGAATCGTAGAATCCTAAGGGTTGGAAGGGACCTTAAAGATGATTCAGTTCCAACCCTACTTGCACCACCTCACACTAGACCAGGTTGCTTAAGGCCTTGTCCAACCTGGTCTTGAACACTGCCAGAGTTGGAGCATCCACAACCTCCCTGAGCGACCTGTTCCAGTGTCTCAGTGCCCTCACAGTTAAAATTTTTTTACACATAATTAATCCTTCTACCCTTATTTTTTGAACATACTCTGAGACTGTGACTCCATGTTACTACAATTAGTATGGGAAACCTTGTTATAGGTGTACTTGGCTATCCTTGCTCATTGTTATTTCCCCACTTCAGCGTACTCAGTCGATGGATTGTTGTAATAACGGAGTTTGCCAAACCTCAGGCTATACTGATTCAGTAAAATGACTGCTTAAAAACTGAAGACTTTTTGTGACATTTTTTCTTAAACCTGGGTATCTCAGTAATACAGTTTAAAAATGTTTTCAGGGCTACAGTCTGTCAGGAGCACAGGGATAGCAAAGAACTGAATGGGAAGGGACCTCCTGAAGCCACTTTGCATCTGGAGGAGTTGCAGTGAACCACAGTTTGGAAAGCCTGACACATGGACCTCTAGCTATGCAGTAAGGCGCCCTTTCTCTCTAGGTTTGGGGGAAATTGCCTGCCATGGTTATGAAGAAGATAGATACTTGTTTGGGCAATGCATGCCACTCTTGCCACAAAGAGAAGCAGAAGACGTAAGTTGAGTTGGATAAATTTTGTGACTCTTCAACAAAATAGCTTGATTAGCAAGTGGCTGTTGATAGTAGGGAGGTGTTTCCTATTCATTCTTAAAAATGGATACAGTATACAACAAAATCAAAAGCATCTGCCTGTTTTGGTCTTATATTTGGAAAACAATGGAAAAAAAAAGGGAAAAAGGAAAGGTGCTTATTTATTAATACCCTTCAGAGCTTGTGATGCATACTGTTTCAGTTGGGTTTCTTAGATTCTGAGATGTCGTAGTCATCCAAGTAATACTTCTCTGGTGTGATGGCTTTTCTCCTGCCTCAAAAGTAAATTAAGCTACTTTGTTGATTAAGGGGGTACTTTGTGGCTGTTGCTACCTGAATTAGAAAAAAAGTAATTGTAATTATGATTTTATTTTGGTATATTAAAGCATGAATTATAAATTCTTAGAATGCAAATAAACTTCATGTAAGATCAACTTACTCAGTTATATGATTGCATCCCTTACCCTTTCCTGTCTTTTGTTTCCTTGCGTAATTGTATAAAACAATTGAAACCTCAAAGTGTTAAATTGTACATATTGTTCAATTGTCCTACTCAGACATAAGTTAGAGCTTCTAAAGGTTATGTATTGGTAAATTCTGCATACAAGCACCTGTAGGATTGCTGACCTCTTAAAAGTGGATGGTTTTCTCTTTTGGTTTTGAGAACAAACTAGACTATCTGGTTTTGTCCGAAGCAAATATCCTGGGATTTTGTTTTAACATTTAGTTTTGTGATCTATCCAGTAATTTGTTTGCACTTCTTTGCATTTTTCTGGATTTCTGCTATTTTCTAGAAAATTATTTAAACAAAATGCTTCATACATATTTTTTTTTCTTGTTCATAATTGGGGTTTATCAATCGTTATTTCAAATAATTTCCATTGTTTTCCTTTTGAGCAAGTCTTGTGTATTGCATGTTACTCAACTGACAATTCAAGACTGTTCTGAAAAATTCAGAAATATTTTAAAATAAAAGGTTTGCTGTTTCTAGAGGAATAAAGAAAACTAGGGTGAATACCAAACTGCAGTTTTAACTTTTCTTCACTGTCTGTCACCTTACTGGTGTTTCTCAAATGCAACTTAGTTATGCAGCCAGTGCAGGAGATGTTTGTGGAATAATGCTCTTTTCGCAAGTTTGTGGACGCTTCCATTATTTTATACTTGAAAGGGAAGATTTACTATTCCAGAGATTTATGTTGTGAAAGTGCCCCTGTCACATAAATGGTTTTCTGCTGACTCTTCATTTCTTCACTGAGTTTGATGAATGGAACAACTGTGAATTGCTTTGTCCTTTTTAATACAACTAGACAGAAAATACCTTGAAATAGACTAACACTTTCTGGTTGTCATTATTTCCTGCTCCAAAAAAATTGTTTTCAGCTGGAGTGGAGAAGAAGAATAGAAAGTAGAAATGAAGGAATGTTCTTGCATCTTGGGGGTAGTAATGTTTGAGTCTGTATTTGTATGGGGTGGGGAGTGTGTATAAACTCTAAAGGTTTGGGAAAATTTTGAATAAGCAGCATGTAATTTTGGATTTATCTGAGCCATTGAACTTTTTATACTTTGATATGTGAGAAGGTATTGAGTTTTTAGTTTCTTTGTGTATACTGGACATAAAAGTGTGTTACTATTGGAACAGGTTGCCCAGAAATGTGGAGCATTCATCATCTAGATGGAGCTTACCTGAGAAATCTGGTCTAATCAGTGCTGCTTTTAGCAGCATTTGGACTGATGAACTTCAGATGTCCCTTCTAATGTAAATATTCTGTACTTTTGATAGGTCAAAATCCCAGTTTATAACACAGAGCATACATCTCTGAAATTCAGAACTTAATAGAAACAAAACTACTTAATTGTGCATATAGATGTAGTGTGTGACAATGCTTCAGCTTGAATTCTTTGCAAATGAAAAGAGTTCTATTTCACGCCCTGTTTCAAGTTTAAATACGAAATGTTTTCCAAATCTCAGACAAGCAAAGATTGAGCCCACCTTATTCTAATGAGCAGGGGGCAGAAGAGCAGGGCTCTTTCTTCTGAGAATTCCCACTGTCAAACCAAAAAACAAACACCAAACCAAGAAAAACCACCAAGGCTGTTTCTCTCACACCTGATACTTTTTCTATGCAAGGGTCAGTATTAAATCCTGTATTTCCTCTCATATTAGGGAGGGATCCACATTTTATTGGTAATTTTGCATGAACTTAGTACTAGAGGAATGGTGTGGCATTTTCCTCACTGATGTGAACAAGGAGCAATAGTGGTGTTACTCTTTTGTGAAATATGTGAGCCCTCTATTTGAGATTACAAACCTGTCAGGCTAGAATATTGTTGCTTCTTCACTGTTATATTGAAGAAATATCATACAGGCTTTTTGGACGTTAGATGTTTATAATTGTTTGGTGAAGAGGGAATATCTGCTGTTTCAGGTGTCAGTTCTCAGCCAATAGAGTATATGTTATCTGTATCATCACAGAAGATATCTTGCATTGACACTGTGGGGATTTGGTCATGCTTGTAATTTTCTGAATGCTTTCAAGTGATTTACAGTGTAAAGTGATAAATGTGTTTATTGATTTGCATAGATGGAGAGGTTCCCTGGGTTTTGTCAAGCCATGGCTTACAGACAACTACTTTGACAACTAAAACGGATGGCAATGATGGCAAGGCTGAACACCTAGAGTATATTGCCTTTGCTTTGGTTCCTGTTTTCTTCATCATGGGTCTCTTGGGCATCCTTATCTGCCATGTCCTTAAGAAAAAGGGATATCGTTGTACAACAGAGGCTGAAGAAGTAGAAGAAGAAAAACTTGATGAAAAAATAGGTAATCAAGTCTAAAAAACAAATTCCTATTTCTGTACATTGCAAATACTATGAAACAGTTTATTGTGAGACTTCTTTCATTTCTATGGCTATATTTGACATCAAAGCAGTATTAAGAAAAATATTTTTGTTATTATATGTCACTTGGGATTTGATCTTTGCCAGTCAAAACTAGGAGTCTTCCAAATTCCCATGCAAGTCTGCTAACATCAAGTAAGACCTTACAGAGGGATCAAAGCACGAGTATATTTGTTTACAATTCCACAGCTGGAGTCACGAGATCACTTTTCTACATTCTACATTCTGTTAACAACAAAGTATTAGTGTACATAGTACTAGCTGAGAAGTGGCAAAAACCTGCCATTTAAAGCCTGAAATCTTAGTTTTATGTTTTGCATTCTTAATTCGTTCCTGTTGTGCTGTCATTCTCTTCTCTCTTTATAAAACCAGGCCTTTGGACTGAATATCTTCATTCTCTTTTATGTAATGTCGGCTGCTTATAATTTTTTTTATAAAGATACCTTTGTTTTTATCCTAATGTTTGTTTATTTGTTCCCTTGTTTTTATTGTTCCTTATTCCTATCTATTCTTTCTTCGGAAATAAATAAAGGTGTTATCATGGGAGAGGGCTATAGTAACCTGATATAGCATTTTTAAAATGTAACTAAAAACAAAAGTCACTTGTAAATACTCTGGTCCTCTTCTTTTCTCCCAATTAATTTCATTCAGTAGGTTCATGAGTGCTAATTACAGTGGCTGTGTGGTAAGGGTAGTCATGTGATGCAGTAAAGATGTGTCAGTGTGTCCTTAAGCATTCACTGCCTGGGGCATCTGTGCAGAGAGTGAACTGTCTGATCTGTTAGTTCATCTGAGTGGTAGCAGTGAGGTGAGTGGTAACGAAACAAAGACGTCACCTGTGTCTCAGTGTCAGGAACTAGCTGTACCTTAGTTACATTGCAAAGTTGCAGGTATTAGATGAAGCATGGGTACAGAGGTGGGGAAGCCCCTAATTTATTACGTAAGAGAAGAATTTAGAATCTAGCCTATCAAACTTGCCTCAACTCTATTTATTTTTTAATAAAGGGTTATAAAAATTATTAAGAAAGGGCACAGTTGTTTTAGTTCCCCCACTGATCTTTTTCAGCCTTTGCAAGATACTTTGGGGAAGCTTTTAATATTGTTACTGGGTGCATTCTGTTCCAAAAGTTTTTGGATTTTTTTTAATTAACCAATTGTTATGTCCTTGTAGATATGGTGAAAAACATAAGTTGGATCCCCCTCATACTAACAGCCAATAATACCTGTTTTAGAATAGTGACTTGAAACAGTTTAATGATTTGTTTTGGTTTGATTTTTTGTCTCCCTGTTGTTAGGATTAGAAATGCTGCTCTTGTTTGTCTCCTCCTTACTAGCTAGAGAAGAAATTTTGAAGTATGTTTATGAAAATACCGAGCTTATTTCATTCTTAGCTGAATTTGTTAGACCTGATGTATACATGATAAACCTGTGTTCATAGTTTTTAGTGAATAAAGATTATAAAGTGTTATCTAAGCTTTCCCTCCATAATGACAACAGATCTCGCCTTTTTTTTTTTTTTAATATAGTTTCTTCTGGTATGTGTTTGGTTTTGGTTGTGCCTTTTATAGCATTATTTTGTTTTAAAATAGTTCTTTTCTTGATTCATAAGGCCAAGATACTGACAACATACTTATTTCTTTGCACAGAAATGAATGAGACTATACATGAGAATAGTGACACTGTGGGACAAATTGTTAACTACATCATGAAAAATGAAGGTACAGTATTGTGACATTGAAGTTATCAGCCCATGTGATGGGATTCTATAACAAATACGTTTTTTCAGATAGTCTGATGTATGGTATGTTCATGTGCTTTCATTTAATAACCAGTTTGTTCATTCTTAGCTCTTTGAAATTGCCTTCGCAAGGCAATAACTTCAAGGACAATAGGGAAGTTTCTTGCTTACTTGAAAATTATTTTGTATGGTAAATTCAGGTCATGCATTTCCTGATATTTTAACTGTTTAGGTATTTGGGGTTTTTTGGTTCAACCTTTTGCTTTGTTTGTGAAGTAAAAGCTCAAGGTTGCTTTCTCAGTGGCAGTGTTTAAAGCCTATGGAAACTTTTATGTTTTGACTAGATTAAACTTTTTGTCTTGAAGTGATTGTTGCAGCTCTTGTCTGATGGGAGGTTTGTGCATAACCTGAGATAATTGGGTATATAGTGCTAATGTTGAATTCCCTACATGATATCTTAATGTTTGTGCAAAGTAAAGGATAAAGAGCAAGATGTGACTGAGAAAATAAAATCATAGTTAAGCACCCCATGGAATGCTTGGTTAGTTCAGAATGTATTTGCCCAATAGAAGAAATGTTTAGGAGACTGGATGTTTTTATAGGACAAGAGCCTTTAGCCTTTTAATTTTACATTTGTATTAATCAGAGTTCTAATCATTGAACTGGCTTTGAGTTACCTCTGAATGAAATCCTCTGGAAAAGTGGTGTTTTTGGATTTGCATGTGGGGTTTTTGGTCTTGTTGTTTGGTTTTTGGTTTTTTTTTTTGTTGTTGTGGATTTTTTAATTTTTTTTTTTTTTTTAGACTATTTGGGCTTTGAATTTATGTATTTTTCCTTGAGATTGGGATTAGGTAATTCATGTGTTTTGATAAGAAGTGAGCAACTGATAGTTTTTGGGTGATAAGTGAGACCTACAAAATGTAAATTCATTAAACTGATGTTTTTAATCTGAAGTTGTGTTAAATGTGTGAGGTAATCCAGAGATCTTGTTTGAGAGTTTTGTATAGATGGCTATGTTTCATGGCTTTTATTGGGGTGGAGCTTTGAGTGCAATATGAACTGCAATTTTAGTAACTCATGTTTAGTCTTCCCATAGAATTATATTTACATTTTTTCTGTATTTTCCTCTTACATCTTTTTGGAGATATACATAATGCAGTCATCTTTCTTGTAGATGAAATTTCTTTGAGGAACTTTAATTTTGGTTTTGGTTTTTTCTAAAGTTAGAACCATTCACTTTTGAAGAGTTCTGTTTATTCTCATTGCAGCAAATGCTGATGTGTTAAAGGCCATGGTAGCAGATAGCAGTGTCTTTGAACCTGAAAGGTAATTATTCCTCATTTTAATGCATGCTTCCTGAGGCAACTAAAAACATACCCTTTCAAAGGATTTTGTTTCCTGCACAATTTTAAGACTACGTTGCTTGCTTGAGTTACCAGCTGAGAGAATAATACTTTGATTTTCTGTTGTGTCTGAGTCCTTAAATTTTAACATATACCCTGTATTAGTGGCTGGCTCTTCTGGCTGTGTGTTCTAGGTGCATGATACAGTTTTACTGCATTTTCGGCTAAAGATTTACAGAAGCTAAAAATATTCGTTTACTTTGGGATGTAGTTACATACCAAGTGGCTGAGTCCAAAAGTACTTTGACTTCAAAGAATAG
This sequence comes from Dasyornis broadbenti, assembly GCA_013397935.1. Lineage (NCBI taxonomy): Eukaryota > Metazoa > Chordata > Aves > Passeriformes > Dasyornithidae > Dasyornis > Dasyornis broadbenti. Next base: position 2,950,064 of record VZRN01004656.1, on the reverse strand, counting down.
AAGTAGCACTCATTCCATTTTTATAGATGCTAACTTAAAACAGACATCTCTTTCTCTGTCCTTTTGGTTTACTTTTTATAATTGTGGCAATAGACACTGGTTGACCTACTTCTTACGTTTTTTAACAGTACACCTGTTTAGATAATTACGTAGAGAAAGCAGCTTTGCCTTACAGATGCACTGTGTGTGTAGAAGAACTTCTAGATGTATCATATGTGTAAAGGTGCTTGTATCTGTACATGAGTACTTTTAGCTATATTTATACTGCTCTAAATACTCTTCATACGTAACTATGTGTTCAGATTCAAGGCAGACAAGATGGAAGTTCAAGTAGTATTGTGTCACCTATAAAAGAAGTAGAAGTATGTAGTTTCAGCAAAACAAAGAGTTGAGTATGCAACCATTAAACACCTGTTTTAATGGTGAGAGTCTTGGTTATTGAAAAAAACCTCTGAATTTCCAAAGGGATTTCTTCTCAAGTGTAGATATGTTTAAACTTCTATGGTGCTGTAGAAATATTTGTTTGAATTTTTTGCACAGGCATGTGTAATGTTATCTTGGAAGTTTTAGACTGTAGTTTTAGTAGTAATTAAAATATGAAAAGTAAGGAGGAGGGAAAAATGATTGTATTACAGAATTTGACAGATACTCCTTTTGAAGCTTTTGTAATCAAGTAGAAATCCACTGTATTTCTTTGTATGTTCAGTGCAATATGAAACTTCCTAATTATAGCAATAGTAATGGCTGAGTAAAATCTATTATTCTTTCACTTGAAGCCATTAGTTCTGTCTTTGCTTCAGATATTGAACAACTTTTATCTCCCTTAATAACATTTTCTTATTTATTTGAAGACAGTTAAATGTCTCCTGACAATATTTTTATTTAGAAAATAAGCATTCAAGTAACTCCAGTCTTCTCTGGCATGTTTTACTTCTTTAATTTGTTCTTTTTATTCCCTTTTGGAGTCTCTTCAGTTTGTTAGTATTTTTCTTGAAATAACATTTCTAAATCTGCATGGTAGGATCAGATGTGTCATGATTAATGCTGTGTAATGTAAATTTAGGTTCACAGATTATATTTCTTTTATTTCCACTGTTAAGTTTGTCCTTTTTAAGCAAGAACATTGTTAATGATTCATGTTCAGCTCATGATCCTCTTTTTCTGAAGAATCATCATCTGTGTAGTTGCTTTTTACTCTGTGTTTGTGTAAAGGTTTTCTGCTAAAACACTGGCAATTTGTGTTGTTCTTACTGCAATACATCCAGTATTTTTGGTAAGATTTGTGTATGTGTGAATGTCTTTCACATGCATGTTCTCCTCTCCTCATTCTAATTTCTTATCTTGTCCTCTGCAGTTACTACGGGTGACCCAAAATCTATGGGTCCTTTAGCTCTTCTTCTATTCTATTACCCAGTGAACTATTTAAAACACTGGACCAAAACCCCCACGTTTAGTATGTCTTTCCAGTTTCATAACAACTACAGATACATTACCTTCTGTATGTGTTTTTAATTTTTGTTGTTACGAGGTATGCTGCCTTACTCTACAGTTATATCACCTTTCATGAGCTCTGGCTTGCTTTAGGGGAATGAGTTACAAGACAGTGTCAAACTTGATGTTAAAGTCCAAAAAAAGTACGTATTTCTGTTTTAGAAGAAAATCAGATTGATTTGATTAGACATTCTCAAATGTCTTTTGGAGATTGTACTGCTTTTTCTTTCTTTCTAGGTACTTAATTTTTTTTTCCCCCTGAAACTGAATGATCTGTTGTTTCCTCATCATTGTGGAAGACATTTTAGATTTGTCTCCTTTCAATATTGTGGGTCTATGCTCTTCTGCTGTGTGTTCCTTGAGATACTGTAACAATTCTGAAATACTTTCCACGATTCTCCATGGCAGTTCTTTCCTAAGTGTAATAAGCTTATTAAATGTCCTCACCACTATAAGTTCATGTATCCTGTTCTCTTCTACTTTAGCCTGATTTTTTTTTTTTTTTTCCCCTCTTCATTTCCTGATCTGTTGTGTTAGTTGCCTTAACCACGACTGCAGCTGAAGTAATTCCTAAAAGTGATTTTAACTGCAAAAATATGCTATTGGAGGAAACCTTAAGCTGGACATCCTCACAAATAAACATTCCCTGTAAAAACTGGCTATTCACTAGACATAACTGAAGGTTGGATTTCATCCTTTTTCTTTTTCAAGAAACAGTATTTTATAGTAAACATTAAATTTTCTTTATTTCTTTTTCCTACAGCCCTTTATCTCCTACCTCTCCTGAGAGTCCAGTGAGTCCAGGGACTCCTTTGTCACCGGGTGTTATTCCATTCAGACACAGCTGCAAAGCCCATCATTTCCATACTGTTGGAGGAGTGGTAGAAAAGGATGTTTGTACTCGTTGTAGTCACAAACGATGGCACCTTATAAAGCCAGCTCAAAAATCTAAAGAGAACAGAAGAAGTCGGATTGGAGAAGTTACTGTCCTTTCTGTGGGAAGGTAAAGCTTAGGTCATTTTCTTGTGTACTTTCCTTAGGAATACTACAGTGGCCAGTGTTGGATCAGATATCCACTGATTCTACTCCGTTTATAACATCAGTGATTTTTTTTATTTTTTTATTACTATTACTATTAGACTGAAATTATTTCTGGAGGAAGTAAATGTGATTTTTTTTCTCTTTTTTAAGAACTATGTAAAAAAATGGAGATTTACTCCATTGGTATAAATCTAAGGCTATTGCTCTATTGGTATAGGCTAAAAAGAAACAAGAATTGCACACTAATAAATTTCTCTGTTTTTGAATTTGGTATTTCTCAAGTGTGAGCTATAGAAACCACTTCATTCTCTTTGTTATTTTTAAGTCCTACCTTGTGTTGTAGTTGTTGTTGAAAATTTCTGTTCTTAGAAGTGGTATGCAACCTGTGGATTCTGCTGGAAAACACAATTCCCTGAGGGAGTGTGATTCAGCAGTAGTGAGTACTAGAAATACCTGTAGGTAATAGGAAGGAGGATGCACAGAAGTGAAGCAGGGTCTGTGTAGGTGACTGCTCTGACATCCTGTTCTTGAGACCTGGAAATTTTTTCCTGCCTATGCTATTGGTCCTGAGAATGATCTAACTGATCTCTGGGGAAATACAAGTGAACTTTGTTTTGCTCACCTCAGATTTCGAGTCACAAAAGTGGATCATAAATCGAACTCCAAAGAACGGAAAAGCTTGATGTCCGTTACTGGTGTGGAGGGTGTCAATGGTGAGATGCCTGCCACGCCTGCGAAACAGGAAGCGAGTGAAGTGCCTGCCACACCTGTGAAACAGGAAATGCAAGAGAGGAGAAGCTCAGAGTAAACTGCAGGTATCAAACACTTGAATGTTTGCAATTCATACTGAAAGTGTTATGTTGTGAAATATGTAAAAGTAATCAGTAAAGTTGAAAATATATTCATTCTGTGTGAAAACTTGTCTTCCAGTTTCAAAATTTTCTACACAGGTCTGCAAAAATTTAATCACTCAATGTTAAATTAATAAAGGCTTTTTTATCCACCAAATTCTTATCTAATTGTTTATTCAGACTTTGTAATTAGATTAGGTGTTGAAATAAAAACTTCTTTGTGGGTGTGACATCGCTAGTGCAAGAGATAAAACATGTGCATATTAATTTTTTGGCTATAAACAATGGCTCAGATTTAGTGGCAATGTACTTATTGCCCAAAACAAACAGGAGCTAGTGACAGTTGTATCACTGGAATAACTACAGTTATTCAATAACTAGAGCACATTCCGTATGCTTACTGCTTTGTACTGCATGCTTGTGTGAGATGATTGCTTACTAGATGCTTCTCTGATAGATCTGTGGAGCTTTGACTAATAGAAATGGAGACACGTGAACCTGCTGGTCTCACAGGGATCTAACTAAGCCAGGCGGTTGGGGTTTTCTTGTGAGTCATTAAACTTTAGTGAATTGAGTTACTCTATTAAGCATGTGAAAAACATGTCCAGCATGGCTTTGACATTCAACCCTCACTGTGGTTTTATTTTTTTTTAACAGTTTAGAATGTTGGTGGGGAAAAAAACCCTGGATTTGCCTCTATTTGATTACATGCTATCTATTTGATGGATGATATGAGGGGAAAGGTGATTTTACACAAATGTGATTCAAAATTCAGACTTGACCCTTAAGGAAGAGAGGTTCTGGGGTGCCATAGTAAAGGTACTGGACTTGAAGAAAGTGCACAAAATGCACAGTGCCAAAACTCTCTGTATGCTGAGAGAAAGGATAAAATTATGTTGTGTCAAACTATTGGTAACTTCAAATGGAAGAGGGAAATGCACAAGAGGAAATTGGGTCTGTTTAAAAAAGCAGCAAGACTCAAATGCCCTCAATTATCTTGAGGTTAAAGTAAAGAGCCTAGTATGCAGTGGGATACTTCCTTCCAACCCTTACTGGCAGCACAGGTTTGACTATTGAACTAAGCAGAGTGTATTTGTTTGGCCTCTATGCCTCATCACTAAACTACACCCAGTTTTTTTGAACCATTGCTATAGAGGAAGAGAGACTTGGAGATGTGGTACACTCCCAAATATTAAAAAAGTTATGGAGGGTAATGAAGTAAATGGATTTTTTTTTTTTTCTCAGTGAATAAGAAGACAATGATACACTGACTTGCAAGGAGATGGAGTTCAGGTTTCAAAAATTAAGAAATTGTAATAAGCAGTTGCATCTTAATTGCTGGACGTTTATGAGAACAGACGGAAGAAATGCTTTTCTATGCCAGTGCTTTGCTTTTTGTTCTATAGCACATTTCAGCAAATCCCAGCTGCCTAGTGGCTGCAGTTTCATTGTTGCAGTGTAATCTGTGAAGGATCTACAGATGTTAGTCAAAGGCAAACTGTACTCTTATTTTCTGATTCAGAATAATGTCCTTGTGCTCAGGGGTTTTTTTATGCTGGTGTGGTTTCTTTTTTATTTCTTCTCTTTATAAAAATCAATATGAGCTAAATACAATAGGAGATAACGGCTTCTTTCACTAAATTGGCATTTCCATGCCCAGCTAATTGTTTTGTTACTCCTGTGACTGTTTTTATTTCTTTTCTATATCTCTAATCGGAACATCATCGTATTGTTTGTAATACGATTTTTTTTCTATTTAAAGGCAGGCTATTTATCTTCTCTTTAAGCATTAGAAATAGAAAGACTAGGGCATATATGAAAATAAATTTCAGTGCACTTTGATTAAAAAAACCCCAGTATTTCGAAATCAAAATGTTTTGTAGTCCAGTTTGCTCTCTAATTTGCTCTTTCCTCTCCTAAATAGGAAATCTCCTGTAATTACCTAAAAGTTCTATAAATTTAAACTATTGCTATTTTAATTTAAATATAAGCTATTCGCTAGAGAGATATGACAGTAAAGTTATAAAAAAATTGTCTATGGCAGCTTTTTATTGTAGACCCTCCCTTAGTAATAAGGTTTTGCCCCTCTGAAAACAAATGTTCTAATAGCAGAGAAATGGCTCAGCAGAATCTTTTAATGGTCTCTCCAGTCCAACAGAGCTATTTTGTAAATCATCTGGGAAACTAGCCAGGTCTGTTTGATGTGCACTACAAAAAGGAAAAAGAGAGCTTGCTTGAAAGGTTGTGATACTGTTCCCTAGCCTAGTTCTAGAGCAGTTTTTGTCTACTGTCATGAGAAACTGTTTACATGTGAACAGGTAGCAGTTAGACCTTTACTTCAATTACTTATTTCAGACTTCTGATAAATTATTGTAGCCCAATTTACTGAAACTGAGTAGATAAATAGCATTTAATACTTTTGTGCCTCTAGTCAGTATATTTCTGATTGCAAACTTATAGTTTGGGGGAATTTGACTCAGGTCTTCAGATGCAGAGGAAGAAGGCAGACAGAAATGTGTGTTTAATTGCTTCCAGAAAAGTTTTTTTCTGTCATTCAGAGGCAATGGATTTGTACTTTGTGGCTGATTTTAATCACTGTTTCTGAGAGTTCCTGTATGAGGTAGAATTCCGGAATTGGACAATACCTGAATGAAGTAGCATTGCTGGTTGCCTGTATTCACTGCTACTCTCAAGTCCAGGGTTTTTTTCCTCCTAAACTATGTTCTGAAGTGACTTCTACAGTGTTTCAGCTTACCTAGTGTCTTGCTGGTTGCATTGTTTGAAGTTGTAGCATGTCTTCTTCATGTCTTCAAGGTCCATGTTTTCAGCAGGCTCCATTTCATCAGTTAATTTTATTTTGAATATGCTTAGTGTCACATAAAAAGAGTAGTAGATACACAGCTTATAGTTGAAAACTTTGAGCTGAGCTCTTCCACATCCATTTAAAGCTACTAGGTAAACAAAAACTGGTACTGGCACACTGAAGCTATGTAACACTTTCCATTCCTGGTGCTTTACACTGTGGTGTGATTTGTCAGTTTGTCCCTGTGTTTATCCATGCATTTCAAGAGTACTAGCTCAATTTTTAGTTCCTCTTTAGGATTTCACATGCTAAACTTGGAATGCACGGCAACTACTTCATGCAATTGTGGCTTTTTTTTTTTTCTGATTTCAGAGCACCTGCTAACCTTTTAATTGGTGTTTCCATCCTAAAACTAATTTTTCTGTTCAGGTTTATTTTTAGAATTGTTTTCTTCTCTTCCAGGTGGAACTTTTAGAAGAAGTTTGTCTGCAAGCACTTTGGAGAAAACTGAAAACTCCCAAGAGATGCATACTATTTAAAGAAATGTATTTATGGCAATGTGGCATTTTACCAGTTCTGTGATGTCATTCCTACAAGGTTAAACACTTAATGGGTTTTGACCAGTAAAATAGTAAGATTTAGACACTTAAATACTGTTGAGCTGTGTGGACATCGTAACGAATGACTTCATCTTGGAAAGAAAACATATATACAAGGTTTTGGACAGGAAAGGTAAAAGCTTTATCAAGTCTTAAACTCTTTTTGTACTTAGACAAGCATTTTTAATGAGCTCAATATTAAGAGTAATACAATTACCTCGTGGATAAACTGCATTCACCCCAATGGTCCATCAGGATTTTTCTTCTGTTCAGCCCACTCCAGAATTGACAAGTGTTTGCTGAAGATAAAAGCCAGCCTTTGAAAAATGAAAACATTCTTTTAATCTAGCTGCTCATAGCCAAGTAAAACATACAATGAAATAACTGTCAACCAAATCTGCATGTGTGCCTTTAGTACATAAGCCCTCGAACTCTGTGCAGGGTACTTTACAGTAGAGACTGGTTCAGTTATATGCAGATGTTAAATTAAATTGTTGTTCCCTGGACCTGTACCTCTCCCTTACCACTTAACATAGAAAAAGATACTCTTCAGCCTATGCAGCTGGATGAGCTCTTGGTGAGGTTACTTTTCTCAAGGCCATTTGTTCTCCTGTTTTCTTGTAACTGCTTGCTCGTATTTGAAGAATGCCTAATAGTTTTGCTTTTCTTTTTTTGTTCTTGCCCACAGGTTTCTTATTAAGCTAAGGCAACATATTTAAACCCTTAGATAAGGATATGGAATATTTGGCATTAAAAAATTTATGGAATATATACTAAAGTGCTTCAAAGTGGCTTTATTGGAACTGAGGGTAGCTGTATTCATTGGCACCAAAATCTTAAGCCAGTGTTACTCCCTTCATATTTTAAGTATGACTTACTGCTAAAATTACCATGGTATTATGATGCTAATTCTGTGTATCTACTTATGATCTCTGCTTTGTCCTGTTACTTGTTTTGGGGAGGGAAATCTTTGTAATACTTCAGCAAACTTTTCTGTGTAATAGAAACTGAAAAATACAATTTGTTCAGAGTGCCTAAGAATATAAGCTCTAATGTAATGCATTTTCATAGAGATTGCACTATATTCTGAGAACTGTAACTTAATCTGCTTTATGAACTCAATGAAAATCAGTGTATGTTTTTGAAATGGATTTATTTTAAATTAATGCCTTCAATCTTTTTAATACAAGTGCTCTAAATTGTGTTTCTCCTTCATATCTGAGAATCGTGTTTCTTCCTCAGTTTATGTAGTGTTAACAATCAGTGTGTACAAAATTACTCTTCTTGCTTGTGTGAGATACTTCCATGTCTTGTCAGGAAACATCAAACTTTTTCATTCTTGCTGAAAGTACGTGCTGCTGATAGTCTTCCTTATATGTGTATCCACAAGATACTGACTGGACCTATCAATATGTACTTTTCAGCGATGCTATATTTGCCGAAAAGACACACCACTACTTAACCCAAACTTTGAAAATAATAAATGTTTTATTGTTCTTTTTAAAATGGATATTTTTAGAGATAATTGTCTGTCCTTGAGAACCCAAAATAACTGTTTGGCTGGGACTGGGACTTCAGCGTTCAGCATCCCTACTTCTGTAAATTTAAACTCAGCTTGTGAAATCTCTTCAATATCTAAGTACAACATAAACACCAACCTCATTGTACAGACATACATTAAGCTTCACATGATTATTTGTGTGAAGAATATTTCTAGAAGATTTAATTAGTATTGGTTGTAGTGATTAGCTTTCAGTTTCCAAGAGATTGATAGCTATGAGTATAAAATTTTACAAGAAAAAGGGAATATTGGGCAAAACAGCTGTTTCAAATAATTTTCAGAAAGAGGATACACAGTTACAGACTGTTGCCAAAGCTTTTTCTAAAAAAAGGGCAATTTCTCTTGGAATCATATTTTCATATGTGATGGGTTAGTACTGCAAATAAATTTGTCAAAAGGATGGAAAAAAGTTGAAACCGTAGTATGTATTTTTTAACTTATTTTAATAGTAGTTTTAATTTTGATTCCATTGCAAATATGTAGAATAAAAGAGATGGAAAGATGTTGGATATGTACCACATTGTTTACCTGTATAAAGTAATTATGTGACGTATTATAAGATCTGATATGTGCAAGAATTGAATTTATGTATTGCTATCTAAGTAAGAGGATTTAGAAACTGTGCCTGTTTTATTGCCTTTAACACTACGCTGCTGTTTTGTAGGGGTATGGATACTGCATATTAGTCTGCTTTTTAAAAATTTGCATATCAAATGTATTTTTAACAAAATAGTTTATATACAACTTTTATACTATCAAGCAGTAAATAAAAAATATTGCTTCTTAAGCTTGCTTGTGACTTCCTTAAGCCTGCATCCATTTGAGTGAAATCTAATTTTTGCACAATCTATATGTAAAATACAATCTTTTTGCCTCTTAGGTTTTTGTTTATGGAGGTAGTGAGAAGGTTAGGTTATAGTGTGATGTACTTCAGAGTAGTTTTATTTTCTTCAGAAAGAAAAATTGCAAGTATTGCTTTGGTTTCATATTTAAATGGGAAAGGCAGAGATCCGTGCTTTAACCCAAGCTGCTATCTTAGATTAAAAGTATCAAGACTTAAGTTTTTATTACATTTGACATGGAGCTTTTAAAAAATACTCAACATTATTCTTAATTTTTTTTTGCAAAGTAGGGAACAAAAAATCACAAATGACAGGAAGCTCTTTGCAGTTATTTCCTCAGCCTGTGTCTGTCTGTGATACTACAATGCTTAATTTGTTCCATTATGTTCTCACAGATGACTGTGATCTGTAAATGGCATTAAAAGTGGGTTTTGCTGTATGAATAGTGTGAAGGAGCCTTGAAGCAAGTTGTTGTGGCTATCTGAGATGGAATTATCAGTGTACTATCCTGTTTGCAGGCTTGGGTTTTTTTAATTATTATTTCAGTGTTCCTAACAGCATTACATAGGGTCTGTTTTGAGCTCTCTGTTTGAATTTCAGGGGTTGATGTACAGCTGTGGTTTATATTCAAAAAAATAAAAAAAAAAAAAAAAAAAAGAAAAGTCCTTCCAGGCCTTACTTTTCAAACAGAATTGAGATGCTGCTACTTACGAAGCTTCTGGAAATTCAACACACGATGTGATTCTCATTTTTAGGGATTTTTCTTTTGTTTCTTTTTTTTTCTCTTCATAAGAATTCTGTGTAATACACAGTTTGTATTAGATAATTTGTAAATATATTGGAATACAAGAGGATTTCTGTATTAAAGTTTGAGAAATTCTGTTATAACTGGACTGACATAGACAAGTACTGAAAAGAAACCCAAAGAATGTTTTTCAAATGGATTTTAGTTTTTTTACAGTACACTGTTATATTACCCAATGCAGACACTTTATTTTTTGGTAAAGCATTTTTCCACAACTCAGGATCTTAACTCATGCTACTGTAGCAAACAGTCTAGGGAGTTACTTCTATATTTAATAAAATCTGATTTTACTAGTAAAGAACACAGAGCCCATGTACAATGTACTTTTGAAACATGGTAAGGATTAAAGCATTTCTTTTATTTCTGAATCTCTTTATAAAACAATCTCAATTGAAAACCCATAGTGTATCTGGTTTCTCATTGGCATTTTTTTTCTGGACTACATCCCTGTTTTTCACATGATTAGAAACCTTGACAAAATTGGTACCTTATATGGTTGCTGTACTCCCAACTGTGTTGCATGTCATCACTTGGTGAAAGCGTTATTTCAACCAGCTGGCCTCATTTTGGGGGCATGCTAATGCACAAGTGGTTTTTTGTGTACGGCAGTCTGCAGGTAATTCTTTCAGCTGTCTGTAGAAACGACTCCAGTATTCCTGAAGAATGTGTGTATACACCTCAAAGTGGGGAGCTCTTTTGAGGCTGCTGGAGTGATGGCGATGCTTGTGGGACTGTGTAGCAGAGCCAAACTCAAAGACACAGAAGAGGGAGATGGTCACTAAGAGCATGATAAGAAATGACAGGAGAAAAGGGTGCCAGATAAATTTGTTTTGTGGTGGTTTTCTTTTTTTTTTTTTCCTACAAATGAATTGAGCTTGTACTTGCTGCATACTAATACAAAATCATGAGGGTTAAAAAGAGCCTTTTAATGAGATTAATCTTGTCTGGAAGAGAGGACACATGGTCTATTCTGGCTTGGTAATGCTGAAAGTTCCTACTGGGTTGGAATGTGAGACTGTCTCTACTAAGGAATTAAGTTTCCTGGCTATTTAGTGGTTGTTGATGACTCCCACCTGTGCCCTGTAATTTGAATTGTGAGTCTATTTGTATCTATTAATTTAGGGTTTCTGTGCACTTTAGGCTTGTTCTGTCCTTTGCCCTGCTAAGTGAGTAATGCTACTGCTAATGAGTAAACAAGAAAAGAGTGGTTAAGCCTTGGCTATCTAATATTAATGAACGGCATGTAAGACTTGGACAGATAAAGATGGATTTAGATTTAATTTTTTTCTCAGTGTTTTGTTAAATCCTGTATTTTGGGATCTTGTTTGAGAGAGGTTTGAGGGAGGTTAGGCTCAAAGTACTGGCATCTGCAATTTCCACTTCATGTTGTTTTTGTTTTTTTTTTTTTTTTTTTTTTTTAATTTTAAATTTTAAATTTTTTTTCCAGTGGTAGAGGGTCTGCACTAAGGTACTACTGGTCTATTTACTCAAGCCATAATTTGATGGTATCTCTTGTTCTGGATGCTCTGTTTCCTTTCTCTGCATTGCCTGAAACAGGGCTGGCTGATTCTGGAGCTAGCATTGTGCAGAGCTGGAAGGCCCCCTGTGAGCCTTGGAGCTACCTTCCTGGCAAGTTAAGGTCATCTGCTGAGGCAAAACTAATAAAAGGATATGTAAGGCTGGAGCAGGATGAGGAAAAGGAAGCTGAACAGTTCGGGAATGTAGAAGTCTGTTCCTCTAACTTTCAGAGAAAAGGTAGGAGAGATGCCAGGCCTGTAGTGCTGGAAATGAGAAGGTGGCAGAAGCCTTCAAAGAGACATAGTGGCAAGGTCTGAAAGCTCTGTGCTGTTACAGTAAGCAACCTCCAAATTATCTGTGGCTCCCAAACTATCTGGAGGAAAAGAGTGGGTTGGTGGTATATTTTGCTACTAAGTTTAGATAAATGAAACTAAGTTCCCTGTGACATGGACTTTGTCCAGAGCCAGTTACATGAGTAGTTCTTGGCTGTCTGTCTCTGCATGTCAGGCCTTGTGCGGGTCTGTGTCGTGCTTTGGAAGAGTAGGCCCGAGCAGCTTCTAGTGCTGTGGAAATGCAATAAAATCAATGCAATAATATAGCTGCAGCTACAATACAAAGGAAGATGTATTAGCAAATACATTTTTCTACCAACGTAACCCCATAGTTTTATATGTATAAGCCCTCTGATGCCCTCTTCCCTTGTCAGCGGCCCTTTCCTTGCCTATTTTCAGTCGGTCACCCCAGTCCTGTCTCTTCTGGGCTGCAGAGTTGTTAGATTGCAGCAGGGGCAGATGGGAGGCACTCGTGCTGGCATACCACGATTGTTGGTGGTGTTTAAAAGGGCCTGGGGAATAGAGGGCATTGGACTTGGTACAGTTTTCATAGCTGTCAGCATGTAGCAGAACAGCAACTGCAAAACAACTAACAAACCTATCTGGTACCTGATGCAGAGGGGCAGGTTTGGAGGGGCAAGGTCAGAGAAAGGGCAGCAATGGGAGTGTGAAAGACTTGGGAAGATGGACTGAAAAAGAGTAGTGATAGGGCAGAACTAGTTTGAGACAAACTGTTGTGTCTGAACTGTTCTGAAAAATTGACCGTTGCTCCATGGGTGTCATTAGATATTCAGCTAAGTACTTTGGTAATAATATGATTTGATTTTTCACATTGAATAAGGTAGTATTTTGCAGTTATGATATTAAAATATTATTTAACCACTGGTCTTCAATATGGAATTTACAGTAAAAATAATTATTCAATAAAAGCAGCAATCTTAGGAGAACCTTAAAATAAAATACCCACATTTCCCAAGTCTTATTTTCAAAGGACTCAACACATATATATTCATAGAGAGAGAGTAATGCAATGTTTTCTGTCAGGTGTAAGCAGGTTTTCTGTAGAGTAGCTGAATTACATACTTGCTGGCAGCAGAGGGAGCTATGAAGCTTTTATTGATAGTTCAGAAAGGTCGGAGTAGGTCAGTGTAAAAAAAAAAAATTAAATAAAAAAATTTGAAAAAGTCCCAATTTAATGGGAGATCTGAGGTGCCTCATGGGTCTCGGGCAGAGCTGTGTCTTGTCAGGAACGTAGCAGCTTAGCCCCTGTCCTGCCCCACATTGGCCTGGAAGTAGCTGCTGCAGTTATTAAAAGCAACAATGTAAACTTCTCTCTGAGCCAAATTTTTAATCAAAGCAATGAGGAAGAACAGGATCTGTGCGTCGTATGTCAAAACAATAGCAGCGTGCATTGCCTGGTAATTAACACTTGTGCATGAATCTGGAAGAATAATTCCCAGTCAGGGTGGAGTATGCATATTCTTTTGTAAGGCTTTTGATAATTTGTCTTGATTTTGATTAATGCTGGATATCTCGTATGGTTGTTTTTTTTGCAGATTCTAGTTGGGTGAGTTTTTTATGCAAGTCCACATAAACAGCAGATTAATGAGTAAAAGGTAATCAAAATCAGACTAGCAAAGTGTGGTGTGTACTTGTTAAATTAACCCCTGTGTCACTTTTACCTACCAAACTGAAACTATGGCATTAAAAATCTGTAATATTTTCCTCTGTTCTGGAGATTGATTCTGGGGAAACTTGTACCACTTCTGGCCCCAGCAAAATCTCTTTATGTAGTGCATCTTGTATTGACATCATGGTTCAACCCCAACCAGGCAGCCAAGCCCCAGGCAGCTGGTTGCTCACTCCTGCACCAATGGGACTGGGGAGAGAATCGCAGGGTAAACACTGGAAAACTCATGGGTTGAGATGAAGACAGTTTAATAGGGAAAGCAAAAGCCATGCACATAAGCAAAGCAAGGAATTAATTCACTGCTTCCCATGGGCAGGCAGGTGTTCAGCCATCTCCAGGAGGGCAGGGCTCCATCATGTAACTTGGGAAGACAAACACTGTCACCTCAAAAGTCTCCCCAATGGGCATGATGTTCTATGGCGTGGAATATCCCTTTGGTCAGTTCGGGCCAGCTGTCCCATCTCTGCTTCCTCCCAGTTTCTTTTGTGCGCCTCCTCACTGGCAGAGCATGAGACAAGAAAAGAAAGTCCTTGATGGAGCATAAACACGGCTTCCCAAAAACCCAAAACATCAATGTGTCATCAATGCCATTCTTATTCTGAATCCAAACCACAGCACTGTAACAGCTACTGAGAAGAAATTAATACTATCCCAGCTGAAACCAGGACAATTGAAATTAAGGGCATTTGCATGGATTTTTTTTTTTTTTTTTTTTCTGAGGGTTTTATGAAAAAGCTAATCTGAGGAATGCCCCTAAATTATTTAATGCATTATTTCTGGAAGAGGATCTCAAATAAGAACTAAAGAGATGTGAGATGGAAAGAACCTAGGTTATTAATTCTTGGCCAGATCCCTATGGTTTGTCCTCAAATACCTAAACAGAATTTTAACGTCATTCATAGATTCATTTTGCTCTGTAGTTATCTTGCCTTTGTCACTTACCTTCCTTTCGTATTGCATAAGTCTAGGTAAATTACTTGATACCAGCTCCAAGTATTAAGAGCAGGGAGGGTGTAGGATGTGTGATCACAGGTTATTGAAAATCTGGCCATGCTTGAGGTTAACATGAATAGCTGAGGGTGTTGCCTTTCTCCTTTCTGCTTCTGCACCCTCATAATAATGAAGCAAATCTCTAGCTCAGAGTAAACAGAAGGGAGCTTAAGGAGCAAATAAATTACTTAAACTGCTGTCTTCATGTGACATGGTTTTATTGTGGTGTTGGTTGAGTACTTAAGTTGTCTTCAACCTGACATAATATTGGGATACTGTATTTCCTGAAAGACTAGTGGGGTTTTTTGTTTTGCTAAAGAGTGAAAGGTTTCTGAGTTGTTAGTGTACAGTAATTGAACTATGAATTAAAGCAAAAACCTGTTAAATCCTGTTTATAATAATTTCAGTCAAGATTCAGAGCATAGAATGATGTAACCTCTGTAGCTTTGATCACCGTCATTGTGAGGTGACCATTTGGGATGTGTACTTCAACAATTGGATTGGAAACAAAATCAAGAAAGGCAATGTTTTTCCTTTTTCTTTGAGAGAATCCTATTTCCCAAACTAAGTTGTACAAGGGAATATTTCTTTTCTCTGATGAAAGGATGAAGAGGTAGGGAGTGGGGGAGTAATTACATGAAATAAATTCTGTTGTGAAATTTGACTAAACCATGTAAAAAAAGTTAAAATGTAATTTAACAATAAAACATTTTAAAAGTCATTGCTGCTTAACATTGCATTGTTAAGACGTTAACTTGCTATAATCTATTTCAATTTTTATTATAGAGTCTAAGATGCACATTTCATTTCTTCCAAAATTTCAACAGTTCATGGTTTGAAATTGAAGAAGTGGGATATAGCAGGTGGGATAGAATTTGCAGTAGTGGTCAGCAGTAGTACCATTTTAGGGGCAGGCAGTATTTCCTGTTTTCTGTTTACTCTATTAGTTCAGCTCAAGGATTGTCTGATCTGAAGTTTAGAAAATGGTTGTGAAGTTTCAAAATGAATGAAAACTTAAAAACAAACCTTTGTGAGATGCCAAGTGAAATTGTTAATGGAGAAGGGAGTCCTAAGACTAATGTCTCTTCCAATGTATGTGAATGCACGAAATCTGAAAAGCCTGGCCAGGAAGCAAGCTGATGAGTTTCTGTTTTGATTTCAGGGAAAAAAGGGAAAAAAGTCTCTGCCAAGGGCATTTCATGTTGGAAAGACCAATAAAAAAATTTTAATCTGCTTCTAACAATTACTCTTAAACATTTTGTGATAATGTGTTTTAAAATGTAGGACATAATGTCTGAAAGAAATTTTATCAACAAAATTGTTTAAAAATAGATTAGTTTTTAATAGAGAATGACTTTGATAAATTAACTTCCTTGTGTATTCAGCACGTTAAAGAAGTTTTAATACATTGATTTTGAATTGCTGCTCTTGTGCAATTTAGTGGATTTCAATTTCCATCTACATGCAAGGAGAGATACCACAATTCCAGAAAAATAACCTATTAAGAGTCATTGTTTCAGTGTAATTAAAATGTATAATATAGGCATTTGAATAAATGCATGGAATACCATATACACAGACTTTAATAAATGTTGAGATATTCTGTTCTCATTTTGCAAGATGAGATACATTGGTAAGAATTAATCTTTTGGAAAACTAAATCACATTTAGGAAATTGAAACTACAACACTGCAAATACAGCATAAGGTCAAGATTAATTTTTTTTTTTCTTAGTGTTTCTTGTTTTACCCTTCAAATGATGATAAAAATGGTATTTTATTTAAGCAATCAAATCTGAAATATCTTTTAGAAAATAATATACTTTCTGAATTTCATTTTTTAATGGAAAATCCCCATAGCAACACTTGCCCAGACAATAACCTTTGTTCTTTACAAGGGAAGGGAAAAACTCCATCTCTGTGGAATTTATCTATTTCCAGGTTCCTGCTTACTTTTTAGAACTTTGTTTGCTGAGCTGAAGAAGTCTGCAGTGTCAAATTTTGGTTTCTACTCTTGCTATGTTCTCTCTAGAAGCTTTTTTTTCCTTTTGTGATCGAACACTGACCAGTTATTTCCAAGGCAGTGAACAGACTTGCTTGACACTGGGTTTTGTCTGTTCCATTTATTACAATGAGAACTTGGGCTGCAAGGCATGCATTGTGTGTGGCTCAGCTGCTCTCTTGGCAGAGGCTTTCAACCTGGTGGCCCACCGTTGTGGGCAGTTGCCTATAGAAGGCTTGCCTGGTTTGGGTTGTCTGGGCTGGGTCTGACCAGGGGCTCTCCTCTAATATGTTTTAATGCTTGGGGAGCAAGGTAAGAAACTTGCTGTGATTTGCACTTGAAGTTCAAGCTGGAGCTCAGGTTAGAAAAGTCTGATCGAGTGGATATTGAAAAAATCCGGTAAATTTTCTGGGGTGTTTGTTGCATTTCTTTCTTTAACATCTTTTTTCTTGAATTGTTTTTCATGGTTCATGCCATGGTGCAGCAAGGGGCTGCTGGCTGCCTGGGGCTGGGATGTGGGGGGCAGTGTGGTCTCCCTGAGGATAGCAGGGCTGGATCCCACAGCCAGAGTCTGTCCTGCCACCCCAGCCAGGAATGTGGCAGCCGAGGGCACCAGGACAACCCCAGCCCAGGCACCTCCAGTGGGGCCCATGGCGGGGCAGCTGACATGGGGGCCTGGGCCCCAGGCAGGGCAGGGAGAGCCCTGGGGTGGTGGACGGGGACAGTCAGGACTGGTGAGAACCTCAGATTCCTCACAGTACTGACAGACATACGTGGTGTCCTTCCGTAAGCATAACTGGTTATCGGCAATGTGCCAGCACTCTTTCACTGACTTGCAGTATTGTAGTCATCTTTGAAAGACAAATGTATGCATAAAACTTGTATGCACTTATGAAAAGGCTTACAAGGACCTATTAAAATAGGAAAGTGGTAGAGAAATCAGCAGTACTACAATACTTTAAAATCAAGTAAAGTTTTTTTATTTTACAGATACAATGTTGTGACTCTTGCCTGCAGCTGAATATAGTTCTCTAGAAGCTGAGATTTTACTTTGTTTTAATTGCTCCTAGGAGTATAAATAATGTTTCGAGAAATTGAAATCAGCATATAGTGTAGGCAAATACGTTGGTGTTTTTCATGTATCTAATGAGGGCTATATCTTATTGAATTTCTTTAATGTAACTTTTATATTCAGAAAATGCATAAAATACAAAAGCCACCAGATTATTTTTATATGGTTAAAAAATTTATTAAGAGTTTATAACAAAAACTTGAAAACAACAAAATTTCAGTGTTAAATTTCAAGCACTTTCTATTTCAACCATACTTTTGCTGAATTGGCAGCACCAAATTGGTCTCTGCCTCCTTTTTTTTTCCCCATTAGAAGTGCAGCCCCTTCCAGGAATGCAACTATTTTCAGGTTTTATGCTTAATCTGACTTGGAAGCTTGGTCTCCTGCTGTAAATTTAGGGACTACAGCAGAGCCAAGGAGGGGTCCACATTGGCTCTTGCTGCTTTTATATGAAGAAAACACAGCTTGCTGGGGTTGTTTGAGACACAACCTGTTTGAAAACTGTACTTTTAAGACAAGTGACATGCACTTGTAAAATTTAGTGAAGTTCAAAGGTTTCAGGCTGTAATTTTACAAAAGTTTTAATCTATCCAAACTGGTAGGGACTGACTTTTGTTCTCTATCTGGCCTCTGATACTGTGTGTACGCAATTCTTATGTGAGTTACTTTAGCATATTAAACCAACAGAAAGTTACTCACTCTCTTGGATTTGCCTGGGCTTCTATTGTTTAAGGAACTGAAGCAGCGACTCTTGGGGTATCAGATAAAGTTGAGGGGATGTGTGAGGGGAGAAATGATGTTATCATCCTAATGCCAGGTGCACGTGCACAGATTAGGCTTAATCCATAGTGGAGCCATAGCCACAGTTAAATTCAATCCAGGCTGCTTTCCCTATTTCATGCTTCAGTAGATCATAGAACTTTGGCTCATTTATGTATTTTTTTTTTCTGCTAATGATGAAAATCTGTGGTTTCTAACTCCATGCCTTCAATAATTCTGTTTTAAATAATGGAAGTTTTGTGAACCTGGAACATGCAGTGTGCACAGACCCTTATGAGGGCCAGACCCAAAGGAAATATTTGCACGAGTCCAGATGAGGTGGGTGTACAACTGAATATTCTGTGTGGAAGAAATGATGCTTAGCCCTCCTGTTTGGTCCCATAGAGAAGAGTATTACCATTAGCCAAGGGAGCACTTCTGTACCTCAGGCAGTAGAAATTAAAAGGCTGTATAAAACAGCTGAAGGGACAGCGGTTTAGTCCAAACACCTTTTATATATGCTGTTCGTAACAGCTCTCCATGCTGTTATGTGCTGTGTATCTGTTCATATAGATCCAGAAATAGCATCTGGATCTTACCCAGTGTATTAGAAAGAAACCTTCATTTAGTACTCGTCATCATCTTCCAGGTCTTCTCCTGCTGTTGCAGCTTCCAGTGCGGCCAGAGCTGCTGCAACTTCTGCATCTTCCTCCTCAATTTCTCCCTTCACATCTTTATGGCTGGTGTGTGTGGGTGCCTGTGCAACTTTGGTAACAGTCACTGCAGTGATACCACTAGTAAGGCTCTCACTCAAACGTGCAGAGTCAGTTTTAAAAGGTTCAATATTGCTCTCCTTCACAGACGAAGGTGGCGTCACACAAAAGTCCTGGTACTGTATTGCTGAAGCACTAGTGTTTTGGTCTGAATGTGCACAGTTGACTGAAAAACTGTATTTTTCAACATAGTTCTCAGTTTGACTGCCATTTTGGGCATAATCAATATCTGGCAATTCTATGGCACTCTTTTCTGTCTCCAATATTGATTTTCCTTTGAGAAAGATGCTGTGTTCTGTGGACTGGGAGTCTGGAAAACTGTTAGGCACGTTACTGGCTGCCTTACTCTGACTGCCTGTTTCTAGGTCAAGTTCTTGTCCAGACCTGTTTGATTTGGTGTAAAAGTCTCTGTTGCTGACTGAAGAAGCCTCTGACTGGCTGGACGTTCCCTTTTCACTGGTTTCTTTGATTGGGTTTGTGTTGGGGCTGAGCATGGAGTGCTCAGCACAGGAGTTGCCGCCATTGACTGCAACATCAAGCTTTGCAGCACGCTTCACAGGGCCATCCTCTTGAGAATCATTGCCTCTGTGATTCCAGAGAGTTTCTTTTGTACTGTTTACTGGATTTTTATTTTCTGTTTTGTTTACCTCATCCTTCCGGAGTTCATTTTTGTGTTCTTCATTGTCACTGTTCTCTTTGAATTTGAATTTATTACTGCCTTGTTCATTGCGTTTATAGCTGTTTACTTCATGGATACATCCAGATGATTGTACTTCTTCTGGCTCAAAAATATAGCTGGAGTAAAGGAAATTTGTAAAGGAGATGTTACTTATGATGTTAATCAATATAATTAGTCAAAAAGATTAAGCTTCATTTTTAAGCTGAAAGCCTTGAGGAACGAGTGTCACTGAACTTTGCCTTGGGCCCTGAGAATGAATCAAACCGAATGGAAATGCTGAGCTATGCTGTTGTCTCCTGGGATTGATCATAACTAACCCCTGTAGTGAGATTCACCAGGAGCATAAGGGGGATGTTGGAGAACTGTGTGCTGGTTGTTGCTTGTTTCTAGCTTTATTTTTTGTCTTCTCTGGGGAGCTGATTAGCCAATGAGTAGTCATCACATGGATTGTTAATTAATATGTCCTCATGTAGTTGCTAAAATATGTCCCATTTTTTTCCTGGAGTTCTTCCTTCAAGTCTTTTGTCCTTTTATCTTTTTTTTTCCTTTTTTTCCTCTTTATTTTTTTACTTTTTTCTTTCTTTTTTTCTTTTTTTTCCCCCTCCTGATTTGTTTCCTTCCTCTTGCTATATATTTTCCTTGACTTACCTCTTCTAGGGCCTCTCTCTTTTCTTTATCTTCATTTTTTCTCTCATAGCACTATTTTCTCCCCACCTACTTACCTATTCTACAGAAGTGGCCAAGGGAAGGAGTAACCCTCAAGAGGGTCTGAAATGTGATCTTTATAAAACTAACTAGTCCTTCTCTCTGGGGAGACTTTTAATATGGGAATTCTTCCCCCAACCAACTACATTTAAAAGCTGTGATGGAAGCAAGGAACTGTAGTTCATTTCCATTGCTTGGGAGAGAGGGACGATCTTACAAAATGTTTACTCCTTGTTCTACTGAATTGAGGTTAGCTCATACTACCTACATGAGAAAAAGCTTTACTAGAGTTTTCAATACCACACAGTTCCTTTTGTGGGATAGGAATTCTAGAAGTGGACCTTAATTACAGTAAATCAAAAAGACATTAATAGGAAATCAGTATGCCTATGCTTAAGGATGCTGTAAACTTTGAGAAAACGTCAACCTTTTACAGTGGCTGATTAAAGCAAGAAGTGTAGGGAAGCACAGACACATAGTTCAATGCTTTTCTTTTATTTCATCTAAGCAACTCTTGTTCTGTTGTACCTTTGTATCATTTTGCAGCACCTGCACCCCATCTGGATTTTCTTTAATCTGAAAAGAGAGAAAGGGAAGGTAAGGGAGAGACAGAGTGAGTGAAGCATTATGAAATTAATATTTGAGCAATTGCATTGAAAAGGATGCTCATGTTTAGAAGTGTATTGTTAGTTAAAAAGAAAGATGTCTACACAAGAATGGATAGAGCACCATTCAAGGTCTTTTTAGGTTTTTGTCCTGCATTGGCAATGGTCTTTAATTGGTGAAAAATCTGGAGAAAAGTTTAACAATTCTTAGATAGTGATGTTCTCCCAGAATAGTTTCCTAAGCAATTTTATGATTTGGAAAATTCTATGTCAGTGTATTGGGTGTAGGTTGCCGGTTTGTTTTTTGATTGGGGGGTTTTTTCCATATTTTTTTTTCCACTTGACACCTCTTTGTGAAGTTCTTTTCCATGAATTTGTCCAGCTGTTTTTTGAAACAGTAAACTGCTAGCATCTACCACATCTTTTACTCAGTACTTTCACAGACTGGCCTTGCTTGTGTGAATAATCACCTGCTTCTATTTGACCTGAACCTGGTTTTTACTAGTAGTGTTTGGTGCCTTGTAGTTCTTGTATTAGAAGAGGTAGTGACCATCATGTCCAATTGTCACTATAGTAGAGGTGCTGCACCGCCCCTTCAGTGCTCATCTTTTTAAATGTTACTCTTACTGACATCGTTCCATAACTACAAACTGTCCTTTTGGTGCTCTCCGAGCCCTTTTGCATTTCAACATCCTTTCCAAATGATGTGTGGGAACCACGAATGCAAAATTCTTAAGGTGTTTGAAACCACAGGTTTATTCTTTCCTAATACCTTCTTGTCTCCATTCACTTGACCCTGTGAGAGCTACTGAGCACTCAGGTGATATTGTTGTGGAAATATCTCTTAGTGAGGCACAGACAAATTCCTGGGATGGGCATTTTATTATATGCAGTATGTTGCACCTCCATTTTACTACAGCAAAATTCCAGAGTTTGACTAGAACAAGCAGACTGTCTGTGTTTTGCTACATCATTGCCTGACCTGGTGAGATGCTAAGAACTAACTATTAAGCGGTTCTTATGCCGAAGTATTTTATTATGAGAAGAAATTATTTGCTAATTTGGACCCTAGAGAACTTTCCTGTTCTGGACCTAAACTGAAGTCCCAGATCTAAACATCCAAAGTCCCTAAAAATCCCAATATTCTTTATGGGTGGTGGCTATCTTATTTCAAGTTAATAAGTCAGGACAAGTTATTTAGTATGTTTTGTGCATTGCTATTCAGGCTCTTTCTTTTTCTCTTGAGATGCTCTACAACCTCGCTTACTTTTGTCAATGCCTAAGGACAGTGGCTCACTCCCATAGAACAGAAATTGGTGAAGCAAGGTCAGGGTATTTTTTGTAGTAATTTATTTACAAATCATCCAAGGAAAGTAGTATTGATTTATTCTTCCCAGGCATGGTCTGAACTGCACACTGGCAATCATGCTAATAGAAATGTAAATCAAAATATTTCCCCTCTAAAATCTGGCTACCTCTGGTGTTAACACTGAACAAAATACCTGATGTCAGGCCTCTCATTCTAAGGGCCTACAGTCATTCAGCAGCTGGTTTAAGCTAGGGTATAGCTGCTCATACCTATGCTTTTTGTCTTTGTTCACACATGAACAGCTCTGGAGCAGGAATTTCTATCAGGAAGTAGCCAGCTTGCTATAGCTCAGTACTTGTTGGGATGGCTTTTAAGCCAGCTGCTTTGCTTCCTTTCTCTTGGTGCTGCTTCTCTCCCTGAAATGCAGTCTCCCTTCCATATCTCTGCTGATCTTGTATTGTGTGTTCTCATCCCACATATGTCAACAACATCATAGCAGGAATTCTGATACAGGGCTTTTCATCTGAAGAGGATTACCCACTGAAATGGGTGAACCCAGTTCTGATTTGTATGTAGACTAGTTTGGTCAATAGATGTTTCTTCTAGCTGAGAGTGGGCACTTCAAGTCAGGGTGCTTCTGCTTAGAGTTTTATCTGACAGATTTCCTACTCAGTGGTTTTATTTACAAACTTTGTGATTTTTTTTTTTTAAGCATTGGAAAGTTCTAATATCTGGCCTTTATTCTGTTGTAAAGATATTTGTGATTGTCATAGAAGGCCATTATAAATTGAAACTACTGTTGTAGTTTTCACAGAAAGCACTTTCCTGTTTTTTGGTGTGGGTTATTTTGTTTTGTTTTGGTGTTGGGTTTGGGTTGTTTTTTTTGTTACAGCTGCTGTTGGAATTATCTCTGCAGCTACTACATTAAGCTTTTCCACTGATTAGTTACAACTGGATCTTTCCTTTGGCATGAATAAACTATTACATATGGAAAATAGTGTATGTTGTATTATCTTATGAATTATTTCACATCCCTGAAATAGGAATATAGTTTTACAATGTCATTATCTGAGCACTGGCTTTTTTTCCCCCTTTGCTCTTTCCTTCCATTTATAATAATCTTTCAAGTCAAGCTGGAAAATAATTCCAGGGAACAAATTGCTTTCATAACATAAAAAGGCATGCTTTAATCCTACTTATCTTGCTTTAGGTACCTAGCTCTAAAGACTTGAGTATTGTGTGATGTTCATAGTTGCATTAATGGATAAATAGTACTAATAAGCTGCTGTCTGGAGCAGTTTGAACCAAGCAGATGCTGCAGACTTGAAACAAAAGAGCGTTCAAGCGATGAATGATGATATGTTAACTGATTCTGAATTTAGAGACATTGCATCCTTATGAAATGTTTATTCTGTCAGATATGCTGCGCTGATAAATTGATTAGACAATTTTAGATAAACATGACATGATGTGGAATGCGCTCTTGTTGAACACTTTGGGGGCTATTTTTGCCCCCAAAAAAGGCTTCCTGTCTGAAGTGGCAGTAAAATCCTTGGCCTTAACATTCAGATCCTCAGAATTCAGATCAAACTGCTATTAATCCTAGATATTATTCTTTTTTGACCGTGAAATTTGTGAAGGCCTGTAAATGTCTGTCACTGGTTATTATGTGGGTACTTAATCCTGAACACTAGCACATCAATTGGCATTAAAGTTATGCAAAAATATTAAGTAGAGATTTTTTGGTATGTTTTTTTATGTGTGGAATGGAACACTTGGAGCATTTGCAGGAAGGAGATGGAGCTGTTGAGGTGAGAGGAATGAAGGAGGTCTATAGTTAATTTTTTTTACTCTCCTAAATTTTGAACTTGAGTTTTTCAGCTTTATATTTCAGCTTTTAGTAGCTGCTGAATCTCCTAAAGCATGTCTCTGTGAATTAGCTTGTAGCAGTTTCTATAAAATAATCAGATTCTTGCAGTATGATCATGTAGATAAGCCTTGTGGTTTGCATATTCAGTGTTTGTTTGTTTAAAGTCATAATACCTTTCATCAGTGAAAGAGATGGAACAGGCCCAACTTTGTGTGCTTACCCCAGCCACCCCAGTAGACTTTTGGCTGACAACTTTAGTTGACTACCTGACAAAAGGTAGTCTAGATATAATGTCCTTGCAATGTATTGAAGAAGTGTTCACAGAGAGACCAGGAAGACCTGATGTTACGAAAGACTGACTTTCTTCCTTTAAAGCAATATCAAACAGAAGAGCAACTTTTAAAAGAAAAATTGAGAAAAAACTGTACAATAGAAGGAGGTAGTAATTAGTCTTAGTTTGAGAAGAGCACGACACAAATTCCATCAGTAAAACAAAGCTGAAAAAGGGGAGGTTGTTAAATTCATTTATGATGGTACCTGCTACGAGAATGAGATGGGACTTTTCTTTAAAGTGTGAGACCTTGGTGAAGACAACAAGAATAATGTCTGACTCCAAACCCACAACCTTGCTTTTCAAGCCACAGTGTCTGCTGCTTTCAAGCAGCAGAAGTCTGCTTTTCTCTATCAGATTTGAAAAACACAAGGTGTCTCACTTTAAATTATGTAAAAACATAGCTCATATTGTCTATTTAAACTGTGGCTGTGTTATGAGCAAACAAAAGGCAAACAAGAGATAATGTCAGGAAAAGGGAAGAAGAAATATTTTTGAGTCATAAAAATGGTTTGGCACTTTTCTCAATATTCTTGGAAGTTTACATGGAAACAGAGAAAGGTCAGTCTTATTTTTGCTCATGGTGTATTTTTTCTTCTGTCTTGATTTTTATTTTTAAATTCTTTCTAGACACCTCCAGGAGCAGAGGCAGAAAGTTGAGGGAGAGCATGTTGAAATAGCTTCTCTAGTAGATCTCAAACAGATAAACCCTGACTTTGGATCATTATTTTAAACCAGTCCTTTCTTTTCTTTCTTTTTTTTTTTTTTTTTCTCATTTATTTGGAGTTTTCATCCCACACACCCTGATGCTTCTGTTTGGCTTTTCACTCTCCTCCGTCCTTTGCCGGTCTAGATTACCTTAGCAAGTAAGGAGCTTTTGCCTACATGTGAATTATCTGGGCTGATAAGCCTGAATGATATATCTCCCAGGGGCCTGAGGCACCTCTTTCTGATGACTTTTTCCAGTAGAAGCACCTTTCCATCTTGATCCAGCCAGTGTCTTCCCCATCATTGCTGTGTTTTGCACTCCTCAGTGAAACCTGTCCATTCTGAGGACACTGGCCTGAGCTACCAGTCTCTTTTCAATGGACAGAAATCCTTGTTCATCACAGTTAAGTCTGTTTGCCTCACTAGTAACACAAACACAATTTACTTTGTTAATATTTTTTCGCTAACAAGGTCATAGATACCAATGCTAACCAGCTAGGAGACACACGCACAGAAGCAAGTGTGGGAAGAGAAAGTGTTTGCATAGAAATATGTGCAGAGGAAACATAGAGAATGTGGGGTGGGAATAACCTTAGAGAGCTCTAACACATGACAAGCTTCTCCTAACGAGAGGTGCAGTTTGCCTTCTGTGCTAAGTAGGCATTCACACTTCTCAGAAGATTTCAGAGACAGTCCTCAGCACGTCCTTGGTCTGACAAAGGCTAAGATGTGCCTTGGATGGAGGAAGAACGTGCAATGTCCATGCTCATTGCAGCAGGGATCGACTAGATGGTCTTTAAGGTCACTTAGAGCCCAAACTGTTCTATGAGTCCATGTGTTACTGAGGCGTGGAGGCAGAGGAATAATTGATCTAGATGAGAAATAATATAAAAGAGGCACAGAAAAAAACTGTAGGAGGGTGGTAGAGTTGAGAAGAACTGTATTTAGAAATTTAGAAAACTAGTAAACATACAGTAGAAAAAATTACCAGCCTGTGCTAGAGGGGGAGGCAGAATAACAGAGAAAAGCTTGTAAAGGAAAAAAGACAAGGAACATAACTTAGCCACACACTGTGAAGGCTAGTCACTACGATTGGATGAATATAATCTTTAAGAACTGTCTTAAAATACAGAGAACCCTTCAAATCTTGTGGGTTTTCTCCCGACTTTAGTAACTGTTCTGAGACCAGAGGGCCTCAGAACCAGTGCACGGTTGGGGAGCAGGAGAACCCAAAATATCCAGGGCCCAGAATTATCTGATCAACCTGATCTACTTGAAGATGTCTCTGCTCAGTGTATGGGGCATGGGCTAGATAACCTTTAAGGAGCTCTTCCGACCCAAGCTATTCTATGATTCTATCATGGTTTGTGGAGAGCACAGTCTGTGCTCAAATTTTCCCTGAGACCAATACTTAGAGCTGGACCAAAAGTTAATTTAATTTTTCCTGACTGAATCTTAATCTGGAAATTTATTTTAAATGTGCCTCAGGGAATAACTCAATTGGCATATATCATTTAAACCAAATGAACTAAACCGAGGCAATATTGTAATATGATATCCTATAGGAAGCAGATCCTACCTCATGGGCTCTTTTAGTCTGTCTGTTTTTTGATAGTTGAATTGACTTCAGTCTTTTTGTTCACACTTTCTTAAAATGCATCACTGAGGTGTTGTTCCTGTGCTTCAGCTGTCTTGCAGTCCAGCCCTAGTGAGACACCTGGCTGTGCCATCCTGTTGGCAGAGTATAACCTGTGGATTGACTTTGAGTAACCCTGCACTCCTTGTTATCTGTGCTGCTCTGCAAATAAAGAAAACAGTGCAAGGTGCTTTTTCTGGTGCAGCTTACTCTCCCGTTTTGAGGGAGGCAGGATCTATATTTGGGAGTGTCAGTGTCTGCCAGAAAGAACCTTATGCTATCCAGCTAGCACAAGGTTATTGCCAAGGTTATTGCTGCTGGTCCTATTTTTCTTTATTTTACAAAGCTGAGGAGCTGCACATGTCTATCAGCCACTTTTATTCTCTGCTGAGAATACTATTTGTCCACCGAACAGTTTGCATGCATTTCTAGTACAGATAACTGAAGAGAAGTTGACACAGAGGGACTCATCAAAAATTCATATAAAACTTCCTGAGCCACCACCTAACTACAGTGGTGACTTACAGCAGTCAGCTTTGGCTGTTTAACTCCCATTGCCACCCTGTGCTTGTTCCTTTTCAAACTGAACACCTGTTTTAACAGAGAAATATGACCACTGCTTGAATGCAAATAATCCTTACACCATCATTGTTTGTTAAGACTGATAATGTAATTTTTTAAGGTGATTTGTTCCCTTTCTCCCTGGCCAGGCTGAATCAAGCCCATGGGTTGTACATTGTTCAAGGGGGCCTGATTCTTTGCATTTTCATGACTAAAGTGTCACACTTCTGGGTGATATTACACATGGACACTGTGCACAGACAAAGGCTATTTATTTCAATGAGGGAAGAATTGAATGTGTTCTGTGTGCTATTCATGATGTGAAAGTTGATGTTGGTTTTGTGTGTAGGGATTTAGTGATATAATTTAGACTTCTTCCCAGTAAAACCACGAAACTGATTTAGATTTGTAGTTTTCTCAAGGGAAAAAAGTGGCTTTAATCAGGCTAGGTTAAAATCTGGAGGGTCTCAGAAGCATGTGTTGCTTGTTATCTGGAAACTTAAAAGAACTCTCATAGTTAAGGCCTCATAAATGTGGATGCATTGTATTCTTACACAGAGTACCTTTTTCATTACCAAGGAAGTAGGTGTGATATCACAACATGTTTTTGCTTGATCAAGGTAATACACAGCAGGATAACTGAATCATTAAATGACAAAGGTATGTTAGCAGTCATAGCAAGGGGCAAAGTAAACCAAGTGACACTTAAACAGAATTGTTTCTAATCGGCAGAATCCCACACTTTTCAGGAGATTAAAGAGTGAAGTGATTTAAAGATTCAGAGGGTTGGAGGATGTCTCTTCTGAAGACACGCTATGAAAGCTGGAGTTGTTCAGGCTGGAGAAGAGAAGGTTCTGGGGAGACCTAGTTGTGGCCTTCCAGTACTTAAAGGGGGCTTATAAAAATGAAGGAGAGCAACTTTTTACTTGGGTAGACAGTGATGGGACAAGGCAGAATGGTTTTACACTGAAAGATGAGAAATTTAGATGAGATGTTGGAAAGAAGTTCTTTACACAGAGGGTAGTGAGGCACTGGAACAGGTTGCTCAGAGAAGCTGTGAATGCCCCATTCCTCAAAGTGTTCAAGGCCAGGTTGGATGGAGTCCTAAGCAACCTTTTCTAGAGGGTGGCATCCCTGCCCATGGCAGGGGGATTGGAACTAGATAGTCTTTAAGGTCTGTTCCAAACCGAGCCTTTCTATGATTCCATGAATATCAAATATACAAATAACAAACACTATACTTGCCTGATGAACCATCAACATGGCATCAACTAATCACCAAAGTATGGCCTACTTACCAAATAACCAGTGGGAGTATGCTATCATGACTTTAACCTTTATTTGTGTTGTGTTATCTGAAAAGGGATGCATATATCAAGTGTTTATCCAGGAAATTTGCAATGGAAATAGTTGACAAAAATGTGCAATTATTATGATCTTTGTTCCAGGATCACAACAGTACCAGTCAACACTAATTACCATGTACATGAAATAGCACTATAATAAAATAAACTGTGTATTATGTCTTTGGATTGTTTGTAACAGCATCCAAGCTAGAGTGCAATCTCCCAGCTGAGAGGTGTGTCTACTGTGCAGGGGTCAATTCTGCCCTCTAATTGTGGGTGCATGCCATGACTTTTCTCAACACAGGGGAAGAACATCCTGCCAGCATGATGTCTGGCTACAATCTGATGAGAAGTTACTTTGGCAGTCAGGATGGTCAGAGTAATGGAAATACCTGCCTACATTTGTTTTCTCAAAGTGGAGAGAAAAGGTCAGATTTAGTTGGACCTTTGCTTATACTAGAAAAATACATCCTAATTATCTTATATATGTGTGGTTGTACTGCAAAGAAACTATACCAGTATAGCTGGCAATGGCAATACCTGCTAATTGTTATGTGCCAGTGTAAATACTTCAGCTGGAATGGGGAGCATCTGCATTGATGCAAATGCAACATTAGAAACTGCTCCACTTCTTTACAGCTGCTCTCTTCTCATGCCTCCAGACATCTAGCTGTGTTTTCATCTGATCCTGATGGGTTTTCTTCTCCCACATTGCCCTTTCACATTTTTGCTTTTTCATGAAGCTGCTTTGCACCAAAGTAAGAGGCAGTGGTGGGCAGGTCTCAAGGCAGGGAACTTTGGGTGTTGCTGGTACTGCTTAAGCACACCTGCACTTGTTTGTGGGTGTGTTGGCAGAAGGGAAAGGTAATGAAAAGTAGATGCTATCAGTTTTACAAAAAGTGTTCTATTTTGATTTGTAGATGTTGGTCAATGCCTAAGCTGATCTTCAAAAACATGTAATAATATGCATAGCTGTGTTAAGTCCTGCTAGGCTCGTCCTCAAGATGACCTTCTTTTCAAACCAGTAAGGTCAGCCAGATCTTCCACTTAGTTGTGGTGGCTTCCTGACAGCATTAGTCAGCATATGAAGTGCCATGCTTTATTCTTATCATAGATTCTTATTTCTACTTTGACAGGTTTTTTTATTTGTTTGTTTTTTTCCACCCCTGTTTTTTGTTTGTGTGTTTTGTTTTGTAGAAGTTATTCTTGTACTGTTTCATTCACTGACTACTATCTCTGGTAGCTGTCAACTGTTTTATAAACACTTGAGATAATAAGGCCAGCTGACACAGAAGGTGGATCTTTTTGTGAGGAATTATTGCTTCAGCAGAGTGCCCTAGAGGGCATAAGGGCTACAGCTTGGAGGTGATCTGAACACATAATTTCTTTTCCTGTTATGCTCCTTGTATTTGATTTTAAATATTTATAAGATACTTAAAAGGAAATGCATTCTCTCTGACTAGTTCCTCATCATTCATAGCACTAAGTCACAGAACATTTCCCTACTCCCATTATTTAACATACAAAACGATTGTTTTATTTTTAAAGAGTAAAAGGACGAGTGGGGAAAAGGGTAAAACGTTTACAATCATTAGCCAGTTTGCATAAAAGAAAACCAAATATAGCTGGTAGCATAAACCCATTCGTTTCCTCTTCAGCTAAGCTTGTTTTGTACATTTGGCCTTACCAAATTTAGATCATTGTCTGGTGTTTAAATCACTAAAGTTTATGTTTTCTGTCTTTTAAAATTGTTAATCCCATAAAATATACTAGCTTGTTTAATAGGGGGGCCTAAAACCCTAAATCCTGTTTAATCCCATGTTGTAGAGAGGCAAACATAGAAACGTGCTCCTTCCCAAGGGATTCATGGTCTAAATGCTCAACAAGGCAAAAACTGGAGAAGAAAATGGTCATGTACATGTGAAAGAAGCAATCAGCAGAGAAACTATATTTGAGTCAATAACTATGTTAGGCTAGGCCCAAGCAGGGATCTGTGTTTGGCAACACAAGTGGAGCCTCAAACTAGTTATAGTCAATTTCTATCTAACACAGAGACTGTATCTGAAATGTAATTTCTCTTGAGAGGTTGAACTGTCTTTATGTGATCTTGCACAGCTGTGCACTTTGGAGGATGGATTCTTGGGTTACAGCCCTTCATCTGAAAATCCTTGGTTATATCCAATGTCTTTTTAAAACATTTAACATAGAAACAGCTCTAGAATTTGGCCTTGAGATAGTGCTGCCGTGGGTCTACAATTCACAAGGTTCCCTTGCTTATGCTTTGCTCCTTTTGCAGTGGTAGGCTTGAGCAGCCTGCTTCAGAGAATGCTATCAAGGACTGATTTTGATAGCTGTGAGATGTGGTTTTGAGACTGAGGGTCAAACTGAACCGGGGATCCTAATTTATGAGGGAATTCTCTAACTTTTTGAACACTGTGTAAAATAATTACTGCCTCCTCTGTGGTTTTGACTGGGAGTTGATGTGAGTGCTGTCTTCTGGCCTAGAACTCACTTTTTCTTAGACTTCCATTTACAGAATCAGCTGAAGAGTATAAGCCTGCTTAATTATAGCATTATTTTCTAGATGTGGACTGTTTCTCAACTGAATATATATACATATATATATAAGCGCTGTTTTTTTTAGCCTCCTGGTGTAATTCCATTTTTATTGTATCAGTTTTATGGATGCTAGTATCAATGAGGAATCCTGATTGGAACATTAGGAAAATGGAAATGTCAGACAGTGAGCATGAAAACTATAGCATACTGCTGAAGGACTTAGTCTGTGAGAAAAACTTGACAAGCCAGAATGCTTCCCCAGTATATTCTAAGGCCACTTGTTCTGTTCAGCTTGGAGAAGAGGAGGCTGAGGGGACACCTCCCTTCCTCATGAGGGGAAGAGGAGGGGCAGGCACTGATGTCTTCCCTGTGGTGACCAGAGACAGCACTCGAAGGAATGTCAGGAAGCTGTGTCAGTGGAGCTTAAGGCTGGATATTAAAAAAAGGTTCTTCACCCAGAGAGTGGCTGAGCACTGGAATAGGCTCCCCAGGGAAGTGGTCACAGCACCAAGCCTGGCAGAGGTCCAGAAGCATTTGGATGCTCTCAGGCATATGGTATGACTCTTAGGGGTGGTGCTGTGCAGGGTCACGAGTTGGACTTGATGATCCTTGTGGGCCTCTTCCAACTCAGCTTATTCTGTGATTGTGTACTTGTGCCATGTACATTGTCACACAGTGCCACTTGCTTGCAGCATAGCAGCACTCTGTACACTAAGAAATCAAACTTTTTGTTGGTCCATCTGCTGGAAGCTGTTGCCTCTTGTATTTGCATGTGAGTTCTGTGCAAAAATAATTTACTGGCCTTCATCAGAAATTTGTGGCCAAAGATAACAGGACCTTGAAAATATGCTGTTGAAAGACTTTGAATCTTTAGGCGATCTTGGTGAACAGAGGAAGATGGGAAAGGAGAGAGAGGTAGAGATCTCATATGTTTTAGATATTGTGAAATTCTTGTAAGTTAAAATAAGGAAATAAAACTTAGGAAATCAGCAATGAAGTCTAAGCAGCTTAACTCCTGTAAATTTGTCATTCTATCTTATTGAAAACTCTTGGTTGCACATCAGTTCTATGGAAAGGCTCAGTGCTTCTTTGTCTGATTTTTTGTTTGTTTTTTACCCTGTTGAGTCTTTGGAAGTGGGCATGATGAGACTGCTGGAGTTTAGCAGGCCTTTATCCTTTAAGTATGTCATACATTTTTACTTAAGGGAGCAACATTCTGAAAATAGACTTGGATGTCTATAGAGATTGCTTCAAATATAGGTATTGGAGTGTTTTGTGTCTATGCCTTTGGGCAGGATTTAGGCCAGGCAGGATATGTGATCTCAGCTCTGGTATTCAACTGTAGCTTAGTGTGCCCGAAAACCATCTTGCCCTGAATATTTCAGATGCTTCTGATTTGTTTATATCATGCAAAGTATTCCTAGTGGCAGGTATTGTGGTGGTATTATTGTACTGCTCAGAACATCAGCCTCTCTTAATACCAAGAAAATTGGATAAAGCCATAAGCACTTAGAATGAGTCAATGATTATCTTTTGTAAAAAAAAAAGCAAAAAAACCCCAATCTAGCAAAAACTATTGCCTTTCCCCCTGCAACAAGAAACCAGCACAACCCCCCTCCCCCAAAATAAAACCTAAAAAACCCCCCAAAATCCAACACATCGATCAATGGAATTTCTTAAAATTGTCAGGATATTGTGCTTTTTTGTTTGACTATTTAATGGCATAACCTGCAGCTTTTTGTAAGGAAATTGTTAGAAGTCAGTATGCTATCCCTCTCCAACCAAATTAATCCTTATGTTTTCCAATTAGTTCTCTTTTCCCAAATCTCCTTCTTTCCCCTGCTTGCCTTCCATTCTTCTTGTTCTTCCCATACCATTTGCCTGCATTTTCATATTTTCTCTTGCCATTTTTCACCTGTCTTGACTTAGATTGATTCAATTTTTCATTCATGTAATTCTTCTGTACAGTGTCTTTTTTTAAACTTCAGAGTGGAAATTGGCAAGCTTTTATTTGCTACATCAGAAAACTTATGGGTTGGAAAGAAACAGAGTTCTGTTCTGTCACAACTGCTTGTAGCAGCTGAGCATTGTCATTAGAAAATATTGGGCCGTACTGCAGAGAGAAAAATAATCCAAAGATGGTTTATGTTGTGGAATGCTGAAGTTACAATAGTGAATGGCCTGTAAGTTTTAAACCTACACAAGGAGAATAAAAAAAAAATCCTACCTTTCCAATTGCACTCCATCGACTGCTTGAAAGGTTTGTTTTAAATGTCTTGGTCCTGCAATAGTAAAACAATTTACAAGTGGTTTCTTCATGTGCACACATAAATAAGAAGGATACTCTGAGACAAAGACTGTCTACTGCAAACAATGTGGAAATAGAACAACCTCCTCTTGGTACCGTTGTGAATTTTAAATTTAGACAGTGATCAAATAAAGCACTTGAGTAGTATGCTCATCCCCTTGAGCTGAACTGGAATGCTAACCTGCTTAAAGTGAGCATAAGCTTTGCTACAGTGGATTAGGACTCATGTGAAGTGTT
This sequence comes from Dasyornis broadbenti, assembly GCA_013397935.1. Classification (NCBI taxonomy): domain Eukaryota; kingdom Metazoa; phylum Chordata; class Aves; order Passeriformes; family Dasyornithidae; genus Dasyornis; species Dasyornis broadbenti. The sequence continues at coordinate 2,916,082 of VZRN01004656.1, read as the reverse complement.
TAAACAACAACAGTAAAATTAGAAAACTTTCAAATATGCAGTATTATGGGATTTTTCTTTTCTTTGTGTTTTCTTTTTCTTTTTCTTTCTGAGAGCCAGGATATTTATAGTATCAGTTAACACTTTACCTTTACTGTGTACTTGTTAGAACTTCACCCTTCCGATTTTCACAAATTTTGACACTTAAGAAATGCCTCTGGCATTGCAATAATATTCTAGATATTAGTAAAGCTGTTGTTCTTTCAGATGTGCTCCATCTAAACAGAAAGCTCAGCAAAATGTTTTCTATTAAGAATTTCTAAAATGAGAAATAAGTTAACGAGATAATTGTAGAATTAGAGTATAACAATACTGCAATGCAGATGTTTTTTGTCTGTAAAAATACAAATATTTTCAGTATTTCTTGTAGCGAGCGAAATGTGAGCCCATGTGGATTTGTGGGTGCATGCAAACCTATAATGGCCATTAATCACCAAGTCAAGCTCATTTCTGTGAAATAGGCAATGTATTTTGCTGTGGGTTTTAGAATTTGGGCCACATGCTTTCTTTCATTCTCAGCATCTCTGCTTGAGTGATAACTTGGGAAGTCTCTGTGTGCCTTACATTACAAACCGCAAATCCAGACAGACTTATGCTTGCATCATTCTTGAAACCTGCAAGGCTTTTCTTGTAAGCGAGTGGAGTTTTTATTGGCCTTGAGATCCCTTTCAGCAGAATACTCCTAGGATCTAAGCCAGGGTAGTTCATTCCTGAATTCAGAGTCCGCAGGTAATGGGGCTGGGGAAGGACAGTACAAGGCAACAAGGACAGTACAAGCAACATGGTCATCACTGCTGCTGCTCTTTTTGCTATACTCACTTTGTACACATATTCTTTGCAGTTATAATTTTCAGAATTTATGGGTAAACTCTGACCAGTTCTTATAAAATGTCACTATCTAGCTTCCAGGTTTGGAAGTAGCCCTGGCTGTATAAGTAGTTTTATGGTTACTGTTTGCCTACAAATTCAAGAGGACAACACTGCATAGTGTCTGACCCATAGGTGAAATTTAGACGATTTTCTATTAACAGCCTGAAATGTGATTGAAAACTAAATGCAAATTTAAGTGGCCTGGATATCTGATGTGACTCATTGCTAAGGAAAACCTGAGATTCATTCAACCTTGATTGATTGTGTCGCTCTGTTGCCCTTAGAGCAAGTCACTTAAGTCGTCTTGTATGTCACCATTTCATATCCTTCTCAGAGCGTAATGCTTGCTCTGCATTTTGAAGATTTATAGCCCTATTCAATCTCCCTATACTGTTGCAAAGGGCTGAGAATGTTTTTGTGCTTCTGTTAAAGGTGTGATCAGTACTTTATGTGAAGTGAATAATAAAGCTTATGAAGAATGAGTCATGGTGTGTTCCTGTTTTTATGCAACCTTTTGCTGGGGCCATTTAATGTTCTTTTTTTTGCACTAATTCTACCTTTTTTTTTTTTTTTTAATATAGCTATCATTATTAATTACTAAAAAGATTCCTCCTTTTAATTTTTGTTCTGATCTCTAATAATCTTACTTGCACTGTAATTCTGTCTTGATGTCCTTATTTGTTTTGTGTAAGCCATGGCCTAAATGTTTATGCATACAAAGAAAGTAAAATGAAAAATAAAATCCATGGTCCAGTTTTGAAAGGATGCAGATTTCATTTAACAAATTCAAAAGAGGTAGCTCGTTTAACTAAACCTTTAAGTGCATTCTTAACTGCTGTAAATTCCTTTTGTCTGTTTAACAAATTTTGAAGTAGTAGGTTAGCTATAGGGTTTTCCTTTAATTTATTATTGGCTTTTGTTTGTTTATTTTGAAGCCTCTAGGAAATACCTATAACTCCCTAGAAATTTAAAATGAAAGTGCCAAGAAGGAGAGCTGCTGGGAGTCACAGATGTTGGTAAGTTGTCAGCTTACTCATTATATCATGTCCAATGATAACTAGTTTGATTGTCAACTTCTATCTGATATGTGTAATTGGCTTTTAATTCAAAAGTAGAGTGTGTCTTTTTTTTATTTAAGGAAAAGGGGAGCCAATAAATTAGTAAAACTGTTTGCCTATAATGTTAAAATGAGTGCTAAAACCTCAGTCTCAACTGAAGTATATTTAATAGAAAAATAAGTATAGAAACTGGTATTGAGGCAATTTTCTCATTGTCAGATAGGATTAGGCACAAACCATTCTCTCTTAGTGCTTAATCTTAAGTTAAAAATATCCCTTTTATCATTGAATTTGGACCCTTTTCTTCTTCTGCTTGATGGTGATAGTTTAGAGCATGGCTGTTAGACCTACAAATTGCATTCAGACATCTTAAATACTCTTTTCACCATCATCTTTGCTTAGCAACATCCTTTTTGAGATATTCTGGGAAACTTAATGCTTGTCTGGTGTATAAAACAGTGTTCATAAATCAAGGTATGTTGCCATATCCTGCTTGCATCTTGCTTATGCTGTTTAATAGTTTTTATATTACTCTCTTTGAAACAGGAACATGAAGCCTTATACACCTAGTCACTCCAGCTTTTTGCACAACACAATTACCAGTGAGACCCAGTCTTTGGAATATGGCTTACCATGGTGGCAGATTGTTAAAGCAAGTGAATAATATCTACATGGTTGTCATGGATCCAAGCAGCAAGCAGTTTTCACATTCCAAAATAACCTGGAATTTAAACAAAATCATTAGGCTCTCAGAAGCTTGTATTAGCATTTTCCATTTCATTTAGTTACTAAAAACCATACTATCTCAAAGCCATAAAATCAAAATCAAAATGAAATACTCTAAACCTGCTTTGTCAGACCACAGGTATGCTTCAGACCCTGGGTGTGTTTCATGCTGGACAAAATTAACTTTTTTGACACTGAGCAGTTTTTTCCCTAGTTACCTTCTTGTGCTGCTCTTGAATCTCTAGGCTTTTGGTTTTAAAAGTTGTGTTTGTCCACCACTGGAAGTGAAAGTGTGCATGGGGTGTTTCTCTGAGCAGGCTGGACAGTTGTCACTCTGACCCACCTGTGGTCCTGCCTCATCAGGACCTCCCACCCTGAAACTTTCAAGCACCACACACAGCCTCTCTTTGTATAATGTGTGAAGTCGACCGGTATTTTTCATAAGAAAAGCCTCTCTCGCCTTAAGGATCAAAGATAACTAACAGATTTTACTCAAATAATACAGGGCTTAACTCTTTCTTTCTGGAAATCATCACTTAGTCTTCCAAGCTGAGCTGAAGATCAGTTGGTTGTGGACACTTCTTGTTTTCCTTTGTTGATAAAGAGTATTAGAATTTTATGCTGTCCCTGAGAGTTTCAGAAAATGCTTAGCTTAGGGTGGTTTTAATTGCCCATTTAATTTAAATGCACTGAGGTTTGCATTCCCCTCACAATTTCCTTCCCTTGGCCCTTGTGCTTTTGTGGTACCATTCAAATATTTTCTCTGCTGCAAAGTCTGTTGTCCAATAGCTTTTTTGGAGGTCTTTTTGATGAGTTAAATTCTTGATCACAATTTAATTTTTGGTGGAACAAATCTCTGATTTTCATGCATTCTTTGTGATTGTGCCCATGTGTTTCACTGTAATTGTTTACATATGTTGTATTAATGTGCTCTCACTGCATTTTGATGGTGAAACTTTGATTAATCTTGCTAGGAGTGGATTCAAAGCCTTTAAGATTCTGTTGTAAATTCAAGAAAAAGAGCAGTTTTGTGAAATAAAAGCTGAATTTGAAAATCCTGAATAGTTTTTATGAATGCCTGGATTGAAGAAATAATCTTCCAACTGTCGTGCTGCACACTTCTCTCTTAAACTCTATAGGGATGAGAAGAAGGAAACATAGGTAACTATAGATGTCTTATGTCTTGGTTGACTGAGAGAATTGAAAAGGAAGAGAAATGAATAGTCAGTTTTCTTTACAATAAGTACATAGGAATTATAATCATGTTGAAGTTAGTTATGCTATCAAAATTTCTTAAATTTAATTTTTTTTTTTTTATATATCAGTATGTGAGCTCTTGAATTTTGTCATCTTGTTACTCCTTGATCAAACTTGTCACCAACAACATGAAGAATGTAATCTAGTAAGGCGCTATGCACTAGTTAACATTTAATGAGCATTGTTTAACAATTCTTTGAAATCTGACCAATCTCCCTGATTTGTGAAAGACCTCATCAGTAAATGAAAAGGCACAGGTTGTTTCCTGATCGGTAAAAACAAGCTGACAAAAGGACAGATCCTTTCGATCCACAGCTGAAAATAGGCTGTTTGAAAGAGCTTTGTGGTCTTGTCAGTTATACAAGGGTTTTTTTGAGAATTACTATCTTTCTATTAGCTAAAGCACCTTAGGATAGTGTTGTCTGTTTAGTTGATTCTGTAATCCATTATCATGTCCCATTCATGTCTAGATAGAGGTTCTTAGTCATCTATTAGTGAGGCTCCTTTGAGTCACTGGCAGAAAGAGTTTTATGTTCTGTTTGCTTCACCACTTTTATAGACTATGCTGGATACTTTCTATTTCTTCCTGGTACCTAGTGATCATGAACTGTTTTAGATGGTAATATCCTTGTTCCTGGCAGGCTTTCTGCTGCCTGGCCTATGAATCACAACAATATAAATTTGCCTTATGTTTTACAAAGTGTTGAACGGAATCATAAAATAATTGATTGAAAGAGACATGCACAGTTCTTTTGGCCCAGCCTTTCACTCTGTCAATATAGGTCAATATAGGTCTACAGCATGGTATGAAACACATAGGTTTAACTCATTAATGCACGCGAAGCTTTGATCTTTATTGGCCACGTTTCCAGCAGCAGCATATGGCTCTGCTGGGCAGGTGATCCAATGTCAATATAATCTGTCTATGTTTATATAGTTCTTTATCAGTAAAAATCTTGCAGGAGCCAAGGGTGAAAGTTCAGTGCCCAAAATTTTCCACTTCTCTAACAGTTTCCTGTTCCTAGCTCGTGTGTTAAATGTCTTCTGATTGCTTACCTCCAGCTTTCAGCCCCAAATTCTTGCAGTCTGCCTCCTGTTTAAAGAACCTAGAATAAGAAATAAACACACTGGTGTCTTGCTGTATATTTATATTTGCATATGTCATTATGTGCTGTGGCAATATAGAGACATTGATATTCTCTCTAGAAGGATGTGTTTGTGGCTATTTCCCTAAGTCTGTTATTAGAGAAATTCTTTTGTTGCTGTAGATTACACTGTTCTACATGTACTGCTTTCTCATTATACAGTTTTTGTTTTTAGGACAAGTTAAATAATTACTTGATAAGAAATGTTTTATGACTGGCCCCTCTTACAGTTTTATCCTATAAGTTGCTTGGGCAGGCACAGGGATGTTGTGGTACACAATTTCAGCAGACACTATTCAGCCAGCACTGAGAAACCATAACTGACAGTACTCTGCATGAAGCAGCTCTCTTTCTTCCTTTGCTGAAATTGAGGATGTGCAGCCTTTTTTTATGATCAGAATCTGAGAAATCAACCTATCCAGATGCTTCAAAATTAATTAAGGAGAGGGAGTGAGCAAAACCAGCTCCTGGTTCCTGCAGCTGTCAGTGCCCATAAATCATCTCTGTTTTTACTTTTGACACAAGACAAGATTTTGAATTTAATTAATGGGTTTGACTTGCTCTAGAAACACACAGTAGAGAAATTGCTCTACCCACGCCTCTCACAGATGCTGTAAACATACAAATATTATTGTGTATTTCCTCATGAATGCTTTCCAGCATCATTGTGCTAGATACAGTTGAATGCCTCTGGCAGGTGGCAAGACAATGACTGCAGCAAATTCTTGTTCTTTGGACACCCAGATCAGAGGAGTAGCAGGTTAGCTCCTGTTTTCTTGGTTCCAGCTGACTTCTGCTTAACAAAGGCATTAGTAATGACTGCTACAGAAAACTCTAAGGGAAAACAAAAAGAGTGGGTTTGTCTGTTTTCCATGATTGGGTATTTAATTATAATATGAAAAAAGTACCGAGTAGATTTATTCTGCCACTCTGGTTAAAAAAAAAAAAGAAAGGGAAAATCTTGTTCTTTTTAAAACTGTCTCTGCAATGGATCACCAGGAATGTCTCTACATTGATTTTTATTGTATTTTTAGTTCTACCTTGTTAACTGCAAAGAGACACGGAAAGTGTCAGGCTGGATCAGACCCCAGTTCAGTGCTGTAGTCAGCATCAGATATCTCAGAGGCAATTGTGCAAACACTCTTGGTATTACGGGGAGCTGGAATTACATAGCATCTACATCAGATCAATCATGGTTTTCAGTTTCCTGTGTCTGAAGACTTACATTCTCCTAAAATTTTAAATTTTTAAAACTTAAATTTGATTTTGTCATGTTCACTGTTGTGATGCTGGATAGTGTTTAGGTTTTTTTTCTATGGAAACTCTTTCCCTTGGTAATAAATTTATAGATGGCAATTGCTCAGACTTATTATGCTGGAAGTGGAATTTTGTTTGCTCCTGGAGTAGTTCCTTTTTTGACCTGATTGAAAGTTCCTCCATATTTATGTTGTTATGTAACAAGATGGCTACATTTTCCCTTTAGTCTACAGTGAAGTGTAGGATTTCACTGTCCAGACAGCTAAAAGACTTGAAAAAATGTTTATTGAGAAATATGGCT
>VZRN01004656.1:2836385-2909363 GCA_013397935.1 Dasyornis broadbenti | reverse complement strand
TTTTTTTTTAATAAGAGATAGTTATTCAGAACATTCTTTGAACTCTTCTATATGGATGGGACTTTTGGTTAGTGTGGATGTCTGAGATGTGGAGATAATATCCAAGTAAATTGGAAAATAGTCAGTCTTTATTCAGATACTGAAAAATAAGCTTGAAAATGCTCAAAAATGGTTGAATGTTGATTTATATGCGCTATGCCCTGTGTTGTTTACAAATGAAAGCATTTTGAAAGCTATAGGTGCAGAATGGTGTTCACTCTCCTATGATTACTTGAACCAAGTGATATTGTACTAAAAGTGTCAGTTCTTGCTATTTTCTTGTTTCTGTTGTTGCTTAGAGAGACTTCTAGGACAGGATGTATCTGGGGATTCAAGGAGAACTGGGCCTCTAAATTTCAGAACAACATTGCCAGACCTGTGGTGAATGCATTTATGAATATTTACCTGGAAGTTAAGATTTGGAGCAAGTGTTAGGAGTGCAAGCCACTGAACATTTTAATCTGGCAAAATCCTCAAATCTCTCTTCCTTTCCCTATGATGCTCATATCCTGACAAGATCCATGATCCTTGTTTTTTAAAATTTCATGCAAAAAAAAAAGTTTAAAATGCTTCTTCTTTTCTACATTTAAATATTTAAATACACTTATAGCTGCACTGACCAGACACTGACACCTGTAATTCTGGGAAATATTCACAAAGAATGCCAGACTCTGAGTGACTGCTCTGTGTTTCTTGTAAGAGAACATTTTTTCTTCAAACTGTAGAATAAATATTTTACCTTTCTCATCTATATATAACATCATTATCAAAGACTTTGATAATTTTAAAAATTATTATTACAGCTATATCTGACAGCATTTTATAACATAAAAAACCCTCATCATCCTGATTCCATCATACACAACTGCAAAAAAGGCCATTTTGCACACGATGGGGTCTTATGTAAGGGTGACTGGAAATGTAAATCATCATCCCATCTGCATTACTGGATAAGGCTATTTTCAGAATTGGGAATATAGAAGAAGTTGCATTTCTTCTACTTCTTTTTGCCTGGGTTTGCAGCATGTATTAATATGAACTGAAATTTACTGCTTTTTAGCTGTCATTGCTGCATGTTCTCCTATGTCTTCTTCATGGCAGTGGGCCTTCCCTTAAGAGGAAGAAACTTGTTTGGTCCTTAAGCTTGGTAAAAGCTGGACCGTGAATCACTTTTATTTGAGTGTTAGACTTGGCTCTCTATCATTTTATTACATGCTTGCTGAAACATCTGACAAATTAAAGGCAAGGCCTTATCCACAACCATACACTGAGTATAGCTATTCACAGAATCACAGAATGTTCTTGAGTTGAAAGGGATCTAAAAGGTTCACTGAGTCCAGCTCTGAAAGGAATGGCCCATATAGGGATTGAACCCAGAACTGTGGCACTATTAGCACCATGCTATATCCAACCTCAATTGTCTCTACATCGTGTCAGGAGCTTCATGGGGATGCACTGGTGGAAAGTGTGTATGGTGAATCACCACAAGAGACTTGTTTTCAGCCTTTGTGCTGTAGGGAAAAACACTGAGGATCAGTGCCTGACTGCAATGCTGTGCTGTCAGTGAGCAATAAAAGGTGACTTACAGCTGGGCAGAGGCAAGGCTATATTCTTACAGTAAGTCACGTATTTACTGATGGAGGGGAGGGGAGATGTGTGTACTATAGATGTCTCTTTCATTACCTTTTTCATTAAAACTGTCTGATGTGAAATGTACTACTTCATGCAAATAAATCCACATCATTAGCTAGTCTTGTCAGCTTTTTTCTGGGTTGCAGGTATCTTGCTTAGGACCTGTTTCTGTAAACAATATTTCCAGACACCCAGGCATCTCCCAGTCTCTCATTATTTTCAGGCAACATCTTAGCTACAAAAATTAGTAAGGTTTCTGAGGAGTGTAATTCATTGTCATAAACACTTTTGTTGGCAAAGTGTCGTAGGGAGCTACCTCTAGGAATAGGGTCTCCCTCTCATGTTTTTGAGGATGTGGAAATGGATGACGTTAAATCATGGGCTATAATTTAGACAGTGAGAAGTTTGCAGACTGATTCTGTAAGTAGAAAAATCCCTTGAAGAAACACATTATGTCTATAATCCTGTCAGTCAGAAGATCAGAGAGTCAGTCAAAAACTAACTTACACAAATGGCTTAATAGTAAAGATTGTGCTAATAGAGGTAAGAAATTTAGCTGAAGTATTTTGCTGAAGGCTATGAAAATTGGGTAACTTTGAAAAATGGTATTTCTTTTCCAGAAGATGTAGCAGAAAAATGTTCTGAGCTATAATTAGTTGAACATGATGCTTCTATTGCAACATTAGGAATAATTGTAATTATGTAAATTTGTGGTTGAAAGAATGCCAATGTGCTTAGCATTTGGTTATATATTTGGATAACAGATGCAGCCTTTAGGGCTCAGATTTCAGAGTGGGACTTGTTCATTATAGTTTGTAATTGTGTGAATATTACATTGACACAATTGGAGAATGAACCGATGTAAAACAGAGGTGCTTCAGATGACATTTTGAATCCTCAGTTCTAGAAAGCACAGACTTGGGACCAGGTTTGCCTCATCACTTTTGTTCTATGCATATCATATATGCATATATACATATATATATATGTATATGTATATAATCCTACTTACTGTGGTTAGACTGTAGAAAGTCCTACGTTACCAAATTTAGTTTTTAATAATATACATTCATCTAGAAAGACAAGTGAATTGCAGTGACTGCTGTTTCTTCCTCCTGCTTTTGGTAGGGTGCATTCTCCTTTTGAGAATAAGTTTTTCTTGACATGATGGAGCTTGGTATTCTCTTGCTTCAGAAGTACGATACTGATACTGTTGCACTGTGGAACAAATGGATGGGCCCTTACTCTGCAGCTGACATACATTTAGGTAGCTCATCTTACATCAGTAATCAGCGTAACCAACCCTTGCTAAAAATGACACATATATTTGGATTACAATTTGTTACAAAATACTTGCACCCACAGTGTGAACATTCCTGTCACATCTAGGGGATGGGGATTGCAATTCAGGGAAGTTTGGCTGACAGCTTTCTGGTGCCTGCATCAGAACAGCAGGAACACTTCGTCCTGGAGAGCCAGGGCTGGAGCAGGTGTCAGTGAGGTGAAGTGTCCATATGAGGTTTACTCAAGGCTTACTGCTTTTCCTGAAGTCCCCCAGCTTGTGTGTGGGAGGTGTAAAGCTGTACTCAAAAGCCAGAAAACCCCATTGTCCAAGTAGTCAATTGCTCTACTCTTTTTTCCTTCTGCTTTCTGTGCATGCACCCCACAGACCAGACTGTGGTGGGGCACCTCCTCTGGGAGAGAAATATAGGAGTTTTTGTTAAAATTTAATGTGCACATAAAGGCCTAAAAAGCACATAATATCCTGCTGAAGCTGGCTTCTCCTCATCCCTTTGAAAGTTCTAGCTTTAGCATTGGCTATATTTTCATCCTCCAGACAAATAAAAGCTCAGGAGGAGGCATCAGCAGTGAGTCTTCTAAGCAAAGCAGGAGTAGCAAAGATGAAGATTTTGAAAGTAATTTCAGCAAATCAGGCAGTAATGAAGAAGATTTTCAAAATGAAAACAGTTCCCTAATGCCCTTTCATAATGGGTAGCAAAGGTGTTTTTCAAACAAGCTACTGCAATTCAATTACACTGGCCTAATTTTTATTTCTTCTCTTTCTGCTACAGATTTCCACACTGATTCAATTTAGCTTTCTTAAGATCATGTTATGGCTTGGATGGGATTTGGGTACAGCACTGTTAATTGACAGAGTTTAAATACAGGAAATGTTCCCTAATGCTTGCCTTGTCTGTATGCTCATTTGAGGTAAAAAAACTTGAAAAAGGACTTTTTTGATTTTGGCAGAAGAAACTTTTTAGAAGGAAAGTAAGCATTGTTGCATCCCAGGGCAAATGCTACAGGGTATGACTTATGCAATGTATAATGTTTTTCAGTTAGGAGTAGAGATTCTAGACCCACTCTTCTATATTTATATCATTCTCTTTGTGCTGACTGTTCACAGCGACACACTAAGTGGCACAAAATTCTCACTAAACACCTATAAATTCAGTCATGTGCATCACATCCCACAGTTAGCAGAATTGGTTATACATTTAAAGCAGCTTTATCTAGAAATAGAAATTCTTACTGGGCTTTCTTTAGCAGCTTCTGTTTTCTTTATTTAACCTCATTAAATGCTGATTTAAAATGCATTGATGACATCAACATTTGAATAAGATTATGGAGTGATGTTCCTAGGTTCCAAGCCTTTGAAATAAATAAAAGTTTTTTCCAAAGCATGAAATTACTTTTTCTTGCAACCCGTTCCTTAATTTAAAATTGCTAATCCTATGAGACTAACAATCCAAGAAACTACTTAAGCCTGAAGCCTACTTTGGCCATAGAAATGGCACTGCTGTGAAGCAAAAATATACAAATAAATAACCCAGTTTTAAATCAGTGCATCATTCTTATGTAAAGAATTGCTTCATTTTAACCGTGCCAGTGCAGGACTCCACTTTTTTTAGAGCTTTCTTTGGTACACATTGGTCTTTCCATGAGGTGCTCTGGGCAATGATTTTGCAGCTGAAGCACTGCTACTGTGGCATTTAATACAGGCTGGACTGTAACACTTCCAGCGCCAAGAGACCCCTGCCATGTGCTGGTGTGAGACTGCCTTCCCTGGTAGGTGTTGGTATTTACTTGCAATAGACATATGGAGGATTGAAACCAAAGGGATAGTTTTAAAGGGTGAGAGACATCCTCCATGTTTGCAGTCTGTGATCATTTCATGTACAAAAAGAAGGTCTGAAATTCAGGTATTTATTTCTCTGTTTTAGTTTTAACTTACTAAATGGTGTGATTTGTATATATTCTGGGGATTTTTATCAGACAACACAATGCAAATGTTATTTTCACTCAGCATTTCTTTTGATTTTACATTCATGAATGCTTTGTATCACATCTTGAATGAACTTTATTGAAATTTTAGAGTTGCTGAGAATGAGTAAGTCTAGAAAAGACTTCCTTTTTCTTCAGTGTAATCAGAGATGACTGATATCAGTCCTTCAGTCATGTGATTTTATTCTTTCAGTGGTGTATTCCTCAATTTTGACAAAAACTTATTTTTTAATGTTAAAATGAGTTAAAATCCTGGAGTTCTATTATGCATCCCAAAGCAAATAATGCTGCAATGCTTTTCTTTTACAAATCACATGTAACTGAGGGCCTAAGTCATCTATGGGAAATAAGACTAAATATTACCTCCAATAAGGACTTTCTTTCCTCTCAGCTGTTTAAGCTGTTTCTCAGGTTCTACTTATGGGAATGCTTGTATGGACTGGGGACCCTGGAGCCTGTAAGGGTCTGTGCTGTCCCTTACACCACTGCGTTTTAGGTCTTTTGTTGTGGTGATTCACCATATGTACTTCCCAGATTTTGGCATCTAGAAGCATTCCTACCTTTTGTACATATTTTTTCAAATGGTATGTGTTCATAAGGATGAGTGGGGAAAGGTAAGTCTGATTTACAGAAACCACAAAGACATGTCTTTGTTCTGATTGAGAAAACATAATTTTCTTGTGGTTTCTTTTAAAATTTCTTTGTGAAAAGACCGCTTCCCCTTTAACTTTATTGCATGATTTTTGTGATGGTCTTTACGTCTTTGAGAGAGCCTTGAGGTTCTTGGGCCCCTGGAATAAATATCAGGGCTTAGTTTTTGTGGTTCTTCTCAGATATCCAAAGAAACGGGCTGCTGTCCTGGTTTGGATCACAGTGCTGGAAAGATAAGATAGTGAAGGGACAAGAAAGTGGTCGAGCTACTAATGGAGACCCAGATAGCTGCTAGATTCTATCAAATCCTGCCTTGTTTATGTCAAAAAGACATCAGAATTGATTTCAGCTAGGATGGACAGGCAAATCTACATAAACATGTAGTCAGTGCTCTTCTAACCCTTCTGCTATCTGATCATGTTTCAGTCTACACATCTCATTGTCATGAAGTGAGGAAGGGGTCTGAAGAAATAAGGTATTTTTGTTCTTTACAGGAAAGAAGGCCTTTTCATACTGTGCTAGTTGGCATATTACCTCCTGAAATCCTTTAATTGTATCAGGCTTTATGTTTTTATTTTCTCTGTAGCAAAATATTTTTGCAAAAGTGACTTACGAGTGACTTGCTGTGTAGTTTCCAGTCCCAATTAAATTTCTGTGATAACTGAGCTGCTGCCAAGAGCCAGCCCTTTTCTCACCTATTTGTTGTGCTATGCTCTATATATTCAACAGGAAAAAGTGAATTTGAAGATTCACAATGAACAAAAGTGCTGAAAAAAACCACAGTCTGCTGTGGCTAGAGTTGGACCCGACTTCATAAGATGAGAGCCTGTGAACCAGTGGCCTTGGCACCCACAGAAACCATTGCATTGTCCTAAGACATCTGGAGCTGAGGGTGTCTTGAGGGTGTCCCCTTGGGCACCAGCTCTGAGTGCAGCATTGAAATAGCCCCCGGCAAGAGAGGGGAGTGGTTTTCCCCAGAGGTGAGACAGAGAGACAGCTCTCTGCTGTTTTCCTCCTTTCTTCCTGTAACAAACTTTGTGTTTGTTAGTCAGTTCCTTATTCAGGTGGTGTTTAATGGTCAAACACCAACATGGGAGTTTGCTAAACAAGCCTGTGGCTTAATCTGTAGTGTCTGTGCTTGTGGCATTGTGTTAAAACACCAGCCCTGCTGAATCCTGATTTGGGAGAGGAGAGTGAAAACTCTTCACTATTATTGCCTCTGGAAAGGAATACACTGCATGTGATGTTGTACAAAAGGAACAAAGCTCAGCTAGTTCAAGCTATATTGAAAGATCTGTTGATTTTTTTTCATTTATTACTTTTTCAGATAGTAGAAAGTTTTTCAAATGTGAAAGAAATGTGGAAACCTGGGAAATCAGTCTTGGGGAAAAGGAGGCCTCCATAGGCAAAGCCTAAGAAGAAGGGTGGCAAACATTAATATGAGGGCAATTAGCTGTGTATTTTGGGTGGAGCAATGATTGGGGAGGACAGCTTTGTGATTAACAGGCCTGACTAATTCCCAGCAGCCTGGTTGTGGCTTCCTGCTGGCACTGCCTGCCTGTGCTCTCTGTTCTAACATTGGTGCCCTGCAGAAGTGGTCCATGGAACACAGCTCGGGTCCAGCTTCAGCTGCAGACAAGTGCCACACCATGGCAGAACAATTCACAATTCCCTACCTAGCTGTGTGGGATATTACTGTTTTTATGCATAATACTTTGCCCAGAAAAATCTGTTTTGTTGTCTTAAGTCCTGTTACTGGGCTTGACAGCAGCATGCTAATGGTAGATACCTTCTGTCTGGGCAAGGCAGCTTTACAGCCACATTATCCAAAGCAACTTAAAGTTCACAAACCTGGTGTTTCCTTCACTTTGGAGGATCTGAGCTGCTCTGGGTAAGCTCTGAGCCACCTCATGCACAGTGCAGACACTGGTACCTACTGCTGCCAAAAACACGTGAGGCAGTGGTCACTACAGGTTATGTAATAACTTCCTGATGACACCCATCATTTGGGATTTCAGGTACCTGCAATTATGTGCCTCCTAAACCCAAAGGGATTAAAATCCATTTTCTTCTCAGGGATAATGTATTCTTTAATAATAAGCAAGATGGGATTGCGTTGTGCTTCCTCATTCTCCCTAAAGTAAGGATGTGCCAGAAGTTTGGATCCAGTTTGGAACAGTCTAGGTAATCTATAAATGTTTAAATATGGTATGTGTCGTTAGGTGTCTCTGAGACAGTCAAAGCAGTGGGGCCTTTATCACTTATGATGCCTGTAGACATTGTCCTAACACAAACAAGGAAATGCTGCAAAACCCTGATAATAGCTCAGAGACAAGGCACCTATAGCCTCTTTATGTGGGGAAATCCTGCAGAAAGGGAGGGGGCAAAACCCTGAAATATCATGGGGGCTGGGTAATTGCACGCTCTGAGTAACAAACACCTCTGAGCCTTCCAGGTGTCTCACCTGGATGCTCCAAAAAGGTTATTCATGGAAAGATTTGCGGTAATCAGTTGCAATCTTGCTTCTATAAAGAAATCTTTAGGCCTTCTGGAAAGCAAAAGAAGTGCCTGGAAAAAGTAGGAGGGCAAAGCTCAGGCTCTGTTTCAGGCATGCCTTTCTTACCAGGCCTTTCGAAAAGGTTTATTGACATGAAGGCTAAATCATATTTATGTTGTGTTTTGCTGGGCTAGAAATACAGTGTTTCTCAGTGGGAGAAAAGTGTTTTGGCTCAGTAAGGAGAAGATTTTCTCAAATCAGGCATTTCTAGCCTTTGTTTTCCACATAGGTGTGTTATTTTTTCCATGGGAGGAAAGTACCAAAAGAACTCTCTATGTGGGAAGGTGGCATGGGAGGAGGGTGAAGCTAGTTCTGCAAACATGCTTATTTCAAATACCACTTTAGAGAGAGGCTGCAGATTTTTGGAGACTGGGCTCCATGTGGTAGGTGGGAGTGGGATTCTGTGCTATTGATTAATTTCAAATTGTGTGGGATTTTCCTGGCATAAATGCATGGGGTCTTTGCCAATTTAAACTTAATTTTCCTTCTGTCAAATGAGCTGCAAAAGCTGTGTGGTGAGGAAGTTTTGGGGATTAAGGACACCAGTATGTGCAGGCCTTGATGGAGTTAACCTTTCAGTTTGTTTGGGAGAAGAAGCATGACTTTTCCTGGGCAGTAGTGTATTTACTCATGTAGTTTCTTTTGCAAGATATTGTCTTTTCCAGAGCCTTACTCAGGAAACTCTGTAAAGAGCACAAAAGGCTTTTATGTGATATCTTTGATTATGCTCCTTACTGGGAATGCCATGGAGATGAGGAAAACCAAAACAACCAAAAATACAAATCCTGCAGGATAACAGTAGATTTGTACAGGTTGGGAAACAAAGCCAGATCTAGAGAACAGGAGCTCTTGATGGACTCAGCCCTTGGGTTAGAGAATTTGTGCCAGTATCTAGGTAAGCTGTTCAGCTGTGTTAGCACTGCACTGCACAGTGAGTTCTGTGGACAGAGCAATATTGCAGGCTCTAGGAATGTGAGATAAACTAGAATTGTACAGACCAGAAAAAAACCCCGTTGTACTGAACAAAGAAATCTCAGTCTATGATTAACTTTATTTCATGTCAAGAGCAGAACATACAAATCTAGGCTCTTTCATGACATGATACTGAACAATACAAGCCCTGTAGCACAGAGCATACCACTGCTGGATTATTTGTCCTACATGTACTTTAGAGAAATTCAGTCAGGTTTAGTTTATGCTAACAAATACTCATTTGATGCAGCTGTTACAGCAGTGCAAACCACAGGTTTGCAATAAGCCATGCTCCTGGGGCTCATCAAAGAAAATTAGGTGGATAGAGGAAAAAATTGTATTATCTGTGGCTGGAACACTGAAAACTCTTTTGGGAAGATTTCAACTTGGAATGCAAACAGAAGGAAAAGATACTGAAACCTGTTTATAAATAGCTTGAGTCTGAGAGAATGACATCCTTGGTTTGTTACTGCTAGCCCAAGGACTGCTACACAAAGGAGTAGGTATAACCCACAAATCACATGCTATAAATTAATTTTTCAGACAAAACCTATATTTTCCTGGCAAGACTGAAACAAAAAATGATGAATTAACAGCTTGGCCACCTGCCCAAATTCATAGCTCACCTGCTCCTAGCAGGTCTGAAAATTAGACAGCTATGAGTAGGGCACAATGTTTGGGCTAAGGCATACACAGAAGAATGGATTTGGAGAAGTAAAACCTGGAGAACAATATACTTGGTGCAGAAGAGTCAGGTTTGAAGGAAAATTTTGATTTTGCTCATTGTAAATACAAATCTCACCCAGTTGTCCTGTATGGAAACAGTGATAAAAATAATTTTATGACTTTAATAATTATTCTTTATCCTTGCTGCTTTTAAATTGGATCATAACATGAAATCCAGATAAGCAATACGGCTTGCACCTGGAGAAGATGCTTTCCTCAGCAGAAGAGGTTTACATATTATGGGAGCAAGTTTGGTTTATTGTGTGAACAAAATAGTAATATTGATAGTTATGTCAAGTATTGGTGGTCCAGAGTTTGCATAAATGCCTGGCATGGTAGAGGCACAAATTGTTTATAATCAGGTATTTCAGTGAATGGCAAGGCTGGGGTGTGCCTGGCTCAGGCCGTTGTTTCTGAGACAATCTTGCAGCCTGTAATCTAGAACTGCTTAGACCTAGTTATCTGGCGATATTTGAGAAGGATCAAATATGTACACTAAAATAAGGAATCCTTCTAAAACAGTATAAGCCATGTAAGTCAGTTTCCTTAGCAGATTTTATCTGTGTCTGGTCTCAGATCAGACACAGCCTGAAAGTTATTAATACACCTGATGTATTTATTTTTCCTTCACCCTTTTTTTGGGGGGGGGTGGTAGTGGAGGGGAGTATGTCTTTTCCCCCAGTTTCACTGCTCGAGATGCTTCCCCTACACAATGCTGCTTTTACAAAACAAGTGTGGGAAACATACCAGGATGCTTTTTAAAACCTCATTCCTGAACATTTCACATAAAGATTGGTCAGCAGAGAGTAGAAAAAGCATAGTTACAGAAGACTGTAAAAATGGATAACAAACCTTTAAAAACAGAAATATACTGAAAACAATTAGAAGTCACACTTAAAAATTTTCAAGCAATGACTCTGATACAGTACTTTAATAAAGGCACTTTTATGTGAAATGACTTTTTGTCTTACATGAGTTCTTTTTGATTCAAAGGATTTTTCTTTTCTTTTAAATACAGCATTTAGATTAATGTGTAAAGCATAGAGATAATTTAATCTAGAGCTCCTTAAGAGTGCAGGTGAACTTTTCCATTTGGTTATTTTAAACCAATTTCCTTCACAGACATTGAGTGATGATGGGTGGATAAGAGAATGATTAGATACAACTATTTCATGAACAAGAGCAGAAAGCTTTTACGTTATAGTTACAATAATTATTTCTCAGAACAAGGAAGATCCAAAGTATCGACCACTGCGTTAAAAAGGTCCAAATGTGGCTGTGATAATGGTGAGATAGCAGTGAAACACAGCTGCATTTCTGTAGTATTATTGAATTGCTGATCTTGATTGCATCTGCAACCTTTTTTAGTGTCTCAGTAAAACAATACTCGAAAACTATAGGAGAAGATTCATTGTCTTAAAAGACTTTGTCTGGCATCAAGCCAGCTTAGTAATATTTTTTTTTTCTTCTTTTAATCCTGTGCAAAAAATGGGCTATATTCACCAAAATTATCAATGAAGATTGCACTATCAAGTCTAATTTGCTGGGCTATGCTTTGCCTATGGAGTTGTTCATAATGCTGTAATGCTGTGTGCTAACAACTGGCATTTCCAACAGAACCCCTTGTTCCAATGACTATAAATGGTGTGTCTCAGGTCACACTATCATAACGCAAATACCTGCTGCTTGTGTTGGAATTTTATTTATTGACATATTGCCCAGTGACAGGAAAGTCGCTGAATTGGATTTTTAAAGAGTGTTACTCTCTAGAGGCAGATTTGGCTCTTAGGGCATTTGGGAAATTTGGATTCAAATTTGTCCTTCTACAGAGATGGGGGCTGATTTACCTCCTTGCTTCTCAAACCTGGCCTTCCCCCACATGGAAAATCTGGGTAGCTGTGTGCTCTGGGATAAATAGGTTCTCTCTCACTCTCCAGGAGGAAAGTCCAGCCACACTGATTTCAGTGGTGCCACTGTAAAGCTTTATTGTGGAAGGATGGCAGGGAAATGAAAGAAAGCTGAGGCTGTAGTTTGATGGATACTGAGTGCTGGTCTTGACTGTGAAACCAGCAAGCTGACCTTTCCCTAGCATCTAGCTTTTTGCCCTTGGTTTTACTCTGTTTCCTTAAACTGTCCTTGAGGGTTTCTGATCATCTGCACACTAGCAAATCCCTGTGTTTTAACTCCATATAAACATAAAGTGAATGGAAATGTTTTTATAGAAGGTAATTAATGGGATAATTGCACTGAACATTAGTCTTTAATGCATATTGGTAAACATGAACTAACTTTTTAACAATGTGTGCATTCATCCAAAGCAATGGAAAATACTGCCAAGTGATTTTAATTTAAAAAGAGATGTTAAAACCAAAAATTGGACATAGGACATGGCGGTAGCTCCTTGGGCCCCTGGTAGCCTTCCATTCAGGTCTGATGGCTGTAGTTTTTGTTTCATTTATATTGAAAATGAAATCTTATGGTATTCTTGGTGTTTATCCCTTTATCCACGTTTGCCCCTGAAATGGTGCCTGGCATCTGAATCTGTATCTTTTCTGTGCAGACATTGCTTATTCATTAATAATGTTCAGTGGAGACATGCACGTACTCTGACAACAAAATTCAGGGCTGATACTAAGCCATGCAACATCTGCTAAATTCACATGGGGAAAGGGAATATAAAAACAAATACACAAAGGGCACAGCTACTGAGATGGTAAATATTGTTTTTTCCATGCCACACCCAAACCAAAAATAGAGACAGACGAGGCCTTAACAAAGCTTTATTCAGGTTCCTGACAGCTGACAATAAGTGCTTGTTTTCCACTGAGCTGTAAGTGTACAAGACTGCCAGCTTACTTCAAAAAGATCAATTAGCCTGAGACTTAGGCTTCTTTTACTATGACTAGATCAGAAGTAGATGAGAAGAATAGCTCCATGGAAATGTGTAGTGTTAGTTATGTTAATGCTATTGCTACGAAGCTTGCTTGCCATAAGAGAGGAGAAAGAGTAGATAACACTTTTTTTGGAGGTAATAAACTGCCTGTAATGTAGTGGAATAGCATGGATTCGCTGGATGGGCAAGTGGAGCAGCTGGCAAGGGAGCCTGGATTGACTGTGGGCTGCAGTCCCAGGACTGGGAGGTGCCCTGGCACAGTGGGCCTGGGTCCTGGTGGGGGTATTTCTGCACCAGCCCAGCTGTGGGAAGGAGAGCATGGCCCAGAAGGGAGAGGAGGAAATTGCTGGGTGGTTGTGTCAGGGCATAGGTGGTGCTTTCTGCATCCTAGGCTGTTGCACAAAGCTCAGGTGCTTAATAAGGTAGATAAAACTGGGCACTCCCAAATCTACTGCTGATAAAACAGGGTTTCAAAGTGGCTGTGGGTTGAATGGGGAAGTGAGTGTAAGAAATACAGTCCAGTCTACACATACAGTCTTTGCAATACAGTGGAGATGGTAGGTAGTTAGGGGAGGAACAGACCCACTGTCTGGTGGGTCCTCAGGACTGTGGGCATATGGTTCCATATGTTGGGTCACTCCCTGCCTCTCCTGTCTGAAAGCTGCTGCCAGATACTCTACATCAGAGTGTATCATAAGAGGACATCAATGCTAACCTGCCTGGAAAAGTGCCTTTACATCCAGATGCACCTGCTCTGAGCATGGCAGATTGGGCAGATGTGAAATAATCTGTTTTGTTATGGTCTGGAGAGCTTCTGTCTAGCACAGGCAAACCTGCGCTGCTGCCATGCTGTTTCTGCTGGCAGCACGGTGCTGGGTAGCACTGCCACCGCTTGCATCAGGTTATGTCTTTTCTCCTGTCCTCTGTTGGCAGCGTGAATATTTGATACTGTTCCCACAGGAACCAGCTTGAAGAGTTTCCAGGGTGGACTTGATACTGAAAGGGTTTTCAGTCATTGGGTGTGTGTTATTCTTGACATGGAGTACACTTGTGTTTGTTACTCAGCTCTTTCAGAAAAGCAGATTTGCCTGTAATAGCAAGGCATTGGACCTTGTTTACATAAAATCATACAACTAACTGCTCTTTAATAGAAAAACACAACTATATTAAAAAGTTGGAAGTGATGTAAAGTTGAGCCAGGCCAAGCTGGTAACATTAAAAAGAGTAAGCTCCAAGGAGATAGCTTACTCCTCCTTGCTATCCTAAATGGAAAACTAACTTGTGTGAATTAATAATAGAATATTCAACCAGAAATATCTTTCTAACCAGAAAGCATCTGTGCCTTTACAGCAAACATCTGTGATAGAAGGGAAAAAAAGGGAGTTAAATAAACTCGTATAAAAATGGCAGGCAGAAAAAAGTCACACAGGAAAAAAACCAACTTGTGCCCTTTCTTCCCCCTCTTCCTGCTGTAAGTGATTTAAATGTTTGGTTTCTAAGCAATGTATTCAGTTCTCAATAAAATTTTAAAGTTCCTCCATATGTCTAAGTGAAAGTGACCCAAAAGAGAATTCACAGGAAAATTGCTGCCTTTTTTTTTTCCCCCCTTTGCAACAATCCCTTTTGACTTTTCTACTGTAACTCATTTATTTTGTCCATTTCAATATCGAACTTTCAATAAGTAAATCTACTTTGTGTTTTATACCTATTCTCCTTAGCAATACATCTTGCTTGCCAGCAGTCTTCTGTAGCTCAGCAAAAATCAACAATTTTCATGCATCATTTCTTGGGCATGAAGTTTTGACATTGGTTCTCCAGCATGATCAGGTGCTAAATGAGGTGCTCCTGGTTAAGAAGCAGTGGAATTTGGCTACCTGCTCTGGTTAGCCATGCCCTCCCCACCACAAATGTTATGTGGAAGGCATGGGCATACTCTACTGACAGTGACCATATATAATCCTCAGAAAGGCAGGGTCTGAAGGAGAAATTACAAATTCCAAACAAATATTTATTGTCTGACTACATTTCATCATATTTCAGTGGGTTGAGTGTTCCCCCCGCCCCCATCCTTTGTGAAACAGTATTGGTGAAAGATATACATAATGCTGTGGCCATGTTCAACTGGATACTGTGTAAACACAGAAAAGACCATCCCTTCCTGAATGATGTGAAGAAAGGCCTTCCTTAGTTTTCATTCAGTAAAGTCTGAGAGCAAATACTTTTAGCAAGTTTGTTTTCTTGAGCTCAGGTACAAACAACAGCGTGATTAGAGAAGGGCCTCAACACTCACAAATATTTGCCTTGCACAGTGACCACTTTTAACCTGGCTTTCCAAGGAAGGAAGTCACGATTCCCTTCACTTGAATATTTGCTCTGTCTTCCCACATACCTAGAGCAGTGCAAAAATCATTGGGTTGACTTTCAGTATTAGCCTTAAATGTGGTATAAGTTCCCTGAGATCTGCAAACTGTTTGGAAGATTTGGATTGGCTTTTGACCAATGCTTGTCTTTGTTTTGGGGTAAAGAGAAAACTATTCCAAAATTCTGACAGTGTTTTGATTTTTATATTTGTTTGCCTTTCCCCAAAATTCTACAGAAAAATTCTCCCTTAGGTTTCCAATTATCTCATTTTCCAAGAATCTCTCTCTTCTTTTGGTTATGAGCAGGAAGTATTTGATTTGTGTGTCTTGCCTGTGAAACAACAACACATTTGATTCTGTATTGATGTGAAAAAACAAGAAAATAGGGTAGTTTGTTTCATCAGAAAGAAATAAAAGGTAATAATTAGAACAATACAAATTCTTGCATTAAGGATAAAAGAGTGGGCAAAAAACCCATCTGTACTACTAGAGTGCTAGACAGCAAGTGCTTCATTTGTATTCCTTTCTTTAGGAAAAGAGTTAAGACTGCCTCTCATTCAATGGCCACTCTGTCTTTCCAGTCACAGAGTAACTTTAGTGTGCATTGTACCTTCCACCTTACAAAGACACTTTGTGTAATTAATATTCAACAAATTTAACTACTGAGCTACTAGGAACTGGTTTACCAGGACACACCCAACTTGTACAAACATTTCTTAGAAGAGACTGGCCATGGCAGGCTGCTTTTGGTGTTTTGGGTGCAATGTTCCCCTCACTGAAAGCCTGTAGTTTGTTTATTTGGGAGCGGGGGTGTTCCTTTCACTCCCCTGAGATTTAAATGTAGCTTAGCAAATAAGCCCCTTATCTACAAGAGTTTCTAAATAGATTTTTGTAAATAATATAGGCTCAGAGGTCAATTATAGTAGATTCAGAGCAGTTCTTTTAGAGTGTAGTAGTTTATTGCTACACTCCCACCGGCACAGTTGTGAGTGACTCTGTCACATTGGTACAATGAGTTTAATAAAGAGATACTTCATGTCTCAGGCTGATCTAGGTCGTGCTTGGGTCGTGGCCCTCCTCAGCGTACGACCTACTGTGTTTCAAAGTGGGCGTCTTGAAAGTGAATGACAATTTTTTGAAGTGCCACTGGTAAACTTCTTTGGAGTTAAATTTATTTTAAATATTGGTAATGACAGCACCCTTTTCTTCTTTTTTTTTTTTTTCCAAAGTAAGTTGACAGCTTATCTGAAGCAAGTTGCTTCAGATATTATTTTTCTCCACTTCTTTTAGTATCTCCTAGCATTATGTGGAAAGAAGAAGAAGAAGAGATGTGTTTCATAGAATAAGCTATGGAAAAATTACATTGCTGGCAATCAACATCCAACCATTGTAGAAGCAAACCAATAAACACCGCTTGCTGCTTTTTTGTAGTGGGAGTCCTCAGGATGCGGCAATCTTATGATACACTAGAGATCTTTTAGTAAAATTAAATTCTGTAGCTCTATAGAATGTAGTCTTTAACTAAATTCCTATAAAGGCATTAAAATGCTGACTATTTAGATCACTGTCTGAAAACAATTACAGTTTAAAGAAAATCATGATGAGAAAAAGATCCTTGTGATAAAAATGCTAACACTGTAGCCTGGAAAACTCCTTCAGCACAAATAAAAAAAAATAACTCCTGCAATATTGCCACTAATTGTCAGTGAAACCTTATCACTCCATGAGAAAACATATGCTTTAATGCAACTTAAATTATTGATTTAAAAAACCCCTGGTTTTAACTGACTTTTCTCTTACTCCCTATTTTGTATTTCTTTTCTCCTTTTATGGAGCACTGTAGTACTCCCCATCTGTTTTTCGTTTGCTTTTGTAAGATTTTATTTTTATATGTACCAAAATCTAGGAGGGGAATTTAGAAATCATGTAAGTTCAGTGAGGAAACCAAATCCGTTAAAATACACTTGGATTAGCTTGACTGAAACAATGTGCAATTCATGATATAAGGAAGTTAGAAGAGTTCTAAATCCCTTCATTTCAGACTTCAAAGACATATTAACTCCCCCTTCACCCCACATGCTCCAACTCAACCATTTCAATAACTAAGAGATCTTTAAAAATATTGCCTTTTAAGTAGATTTGGCTTAAAAATTGTTTTCTTTGGATTTCTACTGAGCCAACTGTATTTCTGAGTGTAAAAACAAACCTGATTCTACAACAGGTGGAACAAGTGACATGAGACAGTTTCAGGATAATGTTCTTACACTATTTTGAAAGGTACAAAAGAAAGAGTACAAAATATGCCCTATAAACAGTTTCTCTAGAAAGCACAATGTTACAAGTTTAAAAGAAGAACTTTTCCTACCTGTAGCTTTTGTGTGGATCAGGAAGTGTAGCGTTTCCTGATTGCAATCTTCCATGGCTTAGCTTGGCTTCTGCATTTGAATGTTAAATATGTAAGAATGCCTTGTTTAGCTCCGGAGTTTGCATGACCTCTTAATGAGACACTGTAGTTAGTGTCATTGGGTATTAAGGCATCATGTGACTGTAGATGAAAATAAAATCCTTTAAAGTTTGCATTTAATACTTCCTAGAATCTGTAACCCTTTACCTGCAAGCTGGATAGAAACCTGTCAGACCTCACCATTTTCTGGTCAGGGTTAAAAAAAGAAGAAGTGGAAGGACACGTGCCAAATAAACCCTTTCCTCCGGGACAGTCACAACAACCACAACAAAGTCCGAGCCTGTCAGTACATTCATGTTGCCATTTGCATATTCTTAAAATGAAATCTCCCCATATCACAAACATTGCTGGAGGGATTTGCAGAAGGTTCCTCTGTTACATGTTGCCTGGCAATGATGTTTATTCTCCACTGTTTTGTGTGATTCTCTATAAAGAAATTCAGCTCTAAGGTGTATTTGCAGGCATCGCGTCACATTTACCTGTGAAAGCTGCTGACTTTCCTGGAGTCATTTTGATTTGAGTGTGGTGTTTCCAGAAATGATATGAAAGATGTTCTGTTGCCACAGCCAGTTAAGAGTTTTCCCTGTGCAGGAGGAGAGATTTAACTTAGGCGAGCAGCTGGGTCATGTGTGATCTTTAACATATGTCGATGTACCTGGAAACTGTAAAACAAGCCTCCTGGAAAGAATTGGCACTAAGATAGTGTGACTGCGTCACCTAACTGCCTGTGTCACAGCTGGGGAGTGCAAAACAGGACTAACAAAGCCTTCTTGATAGTACAACTAAATCCCTTCTTTGGTGGTTTTTTTTTTGTTTTTTTTTTTTTTTTTTTTTTTTTTTTTTTTCCCCCTGTGGTAAGCCTCATGGAAGCACTTATATGAGGTTTGGCCGCTGTATTGAGTAGGCGTGCTGTTCCCACTCTGAATAATGCCGGATTTACAGTTGCCTCCCTGCCTTGCAGGGATTGCATCCTTGCCTTCCCTGTGGAAGGAGGTTGCTGGATTTCTGCTTACCTTTCTCATGCAAACTATCCTTCTAAAATCAACATGGGCTAGGTTTGCCCTATTGTACTTCCCCTCGTATCCTCTGCAGTGAGCTCAAGCTGAGACTGTCAGACTCATGTCAGCAGTGGGCTGGGGTAGGCAGGTCCTGTGCCCGGGAGCAGCGGGGACTCAGATGCGCCGCCTGGCCCCAGCCTCCCGCTGCAGCAGCCAGCACACACAGGGGTTCACACAAACGTCGTGTGCCTGAAAGAAATTAATAAAAACTTCGTTGGATATTCTTATTTTAAGCAGAGAACTATGTCGTTAGGTAAAGACCAAGCATCATTTGCAGGTTATGAGCTAGCGTGCTGCAAAGCTCTGCAACAATTCTTTGGCACATTTTTAGTATTTTTCTCCTGCGAACGATTAATGTTAGCTGAAAATGGACTTCAAAAGCCAGGAAGTTTGTTAGTACAAAACCTTCACTAAACTCTCCAAAGTCTCTCTGGTCAGTAAGTAAAAAATTGCCTAACATACCCCCAGGTTGTGAGACAAGGTGAGGAAGGCGGGAGATACAGTTTAGAGCTACCTCTGCAGCACGGACCTGACGCTGTGCGTGTGCTTGGACCGGGCTTACGGCGCTGCCCGGCCGGAGCTCGCCCTACGGCCAGCTCTGCGGTGTTCTGCCTGTGGTATTTTGCCACTGTACTCGTAGCTGCTGGGCTAATGAGGTGGCTGACAGGCTGAGAAATGTTCCAGTCGAAAAGCTGCGTTTTAAGCCAGGACGCCACTCAAAGCGAACACAGGGAGGCTTGCCTTCCCCTTTCTGATGCTTGGCATCTCTTTCAGGCCCTTTTCATGGCTACCGTATGTTTTATTCTGCAGACTGTTCATTCTAGACATTTCTCGAACCAATACCCAGTATTTCTGTCGTAGTATTGAAGTTCGGCTCCAGCCTCTGCAATCTCAACCGTGCTGTGCTTCTGAAACCTTTTGTTTTCTCTGAGAATGTGCAAACTGCTGGGATCTTTTCGGGTTGATTGCCTGACAGGTTTTCACAGATGTGTCCTGCAGGGAATGATCGCTTGTCTCACCAATCCATAGTGCTTGTTCAAAAACACGGGTGTGACACTTTTTCAAAGGAAAAGTAGTTGGGACATTCAGCCTGCAGAAATCTTCTTTTTCCTCTAATCTCATTTTTGTACCTTAGTCGACTGTTTAGGCTGAGGTTTTCTGGAGAATGTTCCTGCTGGGATAGAAGGCTGCCTCGAAAAATTGCATCCTAAAAGGTTAACTTTGTGACTTCATATGCTATTGTCAATGTGGTATCCCTGTGGGAAGTGCTGGGCAATTTACTAGCAAGCAATGGGATAATGTAGATAAATGGCAGCAAACTATCCAGTTGCTTTGGTGATGTTTTATCTGTGCTACAGCATGTCAGGATTTTTGCTTCATCTCTCACCTTGTAATTCTGTGTATTTCTCTTTAAATATGCTGACTAGGTCTATTTCAGTCTAGAAGCTTTCTCACATGCACTGAAATGCATGTGGAATTGGAGATGTAGTAGGAGAGCAGGCAGATGATATTATTTATACAGTATTGTGTGGTGAAAGCTCTGACAGTGGGAACATATGAACATGCCTTAAATCCCTTTTTGTATATTCCCTGCTGAGGCTGGAGAGGAGACCACTGAGCTGCCAAAAGCGCAGGTGTTGCAAATGGAGCATACCATGCTGGGAACAGGAACACGTCAGGGGCTTTGCTGAATTGGGATGGGAGCATCACCCACCCTGGTAAGTGGGAGCAGCACAGGTCTGGGATGATAGGACAGCAGAGGCAGGGAGAAGAGCTTGGTAGGGTCAGATTTTAACAGTCACCTGGGGAAATGTGTGATTTTAAGAGCATGTTATACTGGACTGGACATCTTGGGGAAACATTCCCTCACATTCTTCTGTTTATTGGCCTCTGTTTTCAAGTGAGTTGAGCACTGTACAGCTTGCCCTTGATAGAGAAAGACCCTTTTACACAGAAGGGTGGTGGTGCAAACTGCCCCTTCTGGAGAAACACATGATAAAATGCCTCATCCTGCCTTGGAAAAGATCGTGATGACTCTTCCTGCATCCTTTGACCTTCCTGTTGAAATTGAGAGTTGAGATTATGAATAAGACCTGCACTGAGAGCACCAGTTCATGTCATAAAAGTCAGGAGACTACCTCCAAAATGCAAGGAATGGTGTTCTGTAACCAGGCTGGAAAGGTAGACCACAGGAAAAAATGTAGCTCACTGGTTTCCATGAATCAGTGTGGTGATCTAGGAAGAGATACTGAGTAATGTCCATAACAGGCTACAAGAACTTGAAGTAGGTTATATTTGTAGCATAAATACTTTATAATGATTCTTAGTAACAAATCCTTGGTAATGAAACCTATCCAGAGGCCCTAGTCCACATTTTGATGATTACATGATCAATTTTATGATTACATTAAAAAAAAAAAAAAAAAGCATAAAGAAGGTCTTTGGCTTAAATAAAAATAGATTTAAAAAATCAGTCCTTCTGCAGTCTTAACATTTATATTAAAACAGGTATTTTTAAATCTTTAACCAACAAAATGAAAAAATGCAGATTGTTAACAGCTTTATAGAAGTGCCTCATAGGACCCAGTTTATGATGTGTCATACAGACACATATAGTTTTTGACAAAGAGCAAACTCCTAGGATTTTAAGATGAAACAGTTCCCTCTGCATATGAACACCATTTTAGCAATCAATATTTGCTTTAAATTCTCTTTGCAAGATGTCTAAAACTTCTGTTTCTGCAGGTAGAGGGCTTGAGTGTGCATCATGGAGAAATCAGGGCTGGGGAGCCACTGAAACCTGAATGCCTTCTGAATGCAAACTTTTCCAGGCTACATGTTAACTCACATTTTGATGTTATCTGATAATAATGTGAAAAAAAGTTGAATGGCCACAGGCTGTTTGAAATGAAGTCACGGGCTGTGCATTCCCCAGCTGTGGTGCAAAGGAAATGACTGATAAAAATATTTTTTCTAGCTGACCTCCAGCTTACCTTTGTCTGCCAAAGAATTTCCGGCTAATTCCCTGTTAATGCTTTCTTGCAGCTACAGCCTATTCCTAGAATCTTCTGTGTCAGAAAATACAGACCCCATCTGAGCTTGTTTATAGATGCTCTTTATTTAAAGAATAAACAGAAACTTTGTTCTAGAGATGAAAATAGTGCTCCTTAACAGAAAGTAAATTTCTCTATTCCTATGGAGGGATAGAACAGCACTTGGTGTTTGGATGGCTTATTATCAGAGAAAATACTTTGTCTCAGTACCACTGGATAGACATACTTGGGCACAATATGTGAAGGGCTATGGAGCACTCACTCTTGCAGTAGCAAGTATCAGCAGCCTGAAGCCATTCAGAACCCTGTATCTGCTTCTTAGGCTCAGTGGGAGGAATCTACCCCCTGAGAAATTGATTCAGAAAGTTGGAAAAGCTGAATAAGATAGGTTAGGCACAAGGTATGATTTTTGGGGGTGACCTGTGCAAGGCTAAGAGCTGGACTTGGGGGATCCGTGGGGGATCCCTTCCAACTCAGAATATTCTGTGGTTCTGTGATTATATTATAGTCAATTACTACCCAAAGTTAGCCACTCTCCTGACAGATAGCAAATAATTAAAGAAATAACTTTCCAATATAACACAGGTTATGGACAGGAAATTCAAGGCCAAAATGCTCAAGTCATGCACTATGTTTGAGAGAAGGTAGAAGTTGCCAACCTTTGGGACAGGATCCTGGGAACTGTGGTTCCCTCAGCCTCTTCCCATAGCTCCATAGGTCTGCAAGAGAGTGAAGTTTCTGGTCCCTCTCTTTTTTGCTTTTTACTGTGTGGGTCACACAAGCCTTCATGTCTGTTGATTTGCATACTGGCAGTATGCAATCTAGTCATAAACATCACCTAAGTATTAGTTAACTGAAATGGGAAAAATATTGGAATTTTTCCTTAACAATACTATCCTTAAAAATTATTTATATACAGGCCAAAGGAAGCTGCGAAGGCCTTTTGTCCCTCTGCCAGAGTGGAATTTCCATGAAATTAAGGGACACACACAAGTCTGCTTCCATAGTTTATTAGTACAAACAATGCATACACAAGACTTTATATTTGTTTGAAGACTGCAGTAGATTTCTAATTTAACAACTCTGTAACAAAATTTAACTAAATTTGACATTTATGAAAATATAAATCTCTGATTGGGTAGGCTTTCCCAACAATACAAAGTTTACATAAAAACATTCAATATGATCTAGTAGTTGCAAACAAGTTAGGAAAAATCATTCAAGTCACTTAATATACTACATTGGCTTGTACATTGAACATTCACACACTACATTAAGTTCTAGCTTAGCATTCATTTCTTGGAAATTTGTGACATGGAATTCTGATTTTAAAAATAAGATTATTCTGTTTAAATAATTTGAAAATATTTCCATAGGTGTGTCATCTTTAAGGTACATAAGTAGGGGAATTTTTCTTTATCTTTTCAGATGTCATCTAGTATATGTTTTTGCTTGGGAAAATGTAATTATTTTTTACAGCATTTGTCATTATTTCACAATTTCTGCCTTGAAACTGGTAAAACTGTACAAAAGGCTCAGAACAATTTCTAAAGCAGAAAGTGAAGTTCGTGTGTATGTGAAAGTAAGAAAAACCCATTACAAACAGGACTAGTAAAGGACCTCTGGACAGCCTTTACATTTACTGGAGTATTTCAGCAGATATACAAACAGTCCCAGAGTGTTTGGTCATTTAATCTGTATTTATCATGGGAGAGAACAAAAACAATACTAAGGCAAATGTTATAAGGATTAATACATGGCATGTCTGAAAACTACTAAGATTACTTTGGAGACATAGGAGATACTTTAGACTTTCTTATAACACGGTGGATAGCAACCTTTTAACATAAAGAAATTAGTATGTTTAAGTGTTCATCAGTAACGCCCTTTCTCTTTGAAAAATTTTCGTTACGACCTGTACTAATACACACTATGAAGACGAAAAATTTCCCCAAACTAAAAACAAAACCCCAATACCTATACTTCCTTTAGAACCTAGGACTTTTATAATTTTTATCACAATACAGAAATCTGAAATCCCTGCATGCAATTAAAAAAAAAAAAAAAAAGCTTTCAGTCCATTCATTAAAGTGAACAAATACTTGTTGCCTCCCACACTGACATGTTAGCAGCTGACTGGCATCTACTCCTTTCAACCCAAAGATTAATCCCAATTAAAAAGAGAAATAAAAGTAGGTATTTTTAAAATGATGATGGAATGTATCAAGTGTTCCAGGTTGGCAGGTGACATCTTGTCATTGCACCATCAAGCAGAAAAACGTATTTTTGCAAGTGGGTATAAAGTTGACTGTTAGCTATAGACCCATCTAGGTGACTTGGAATATAAAACAGTGGTCTGACCTCTCACCAATCACTTAGAGCTTCAGTTATAGTTAGAACAGTCTGTCAACCACAGATACGATCACCTAACTTCTGTAATAGCATAACAATTTTGATAGTATTGCTAGAGATTTTTAATCAAGGCCCTGGTGAAATTCTGGACTGAACCTTGTATTCTGAAATTAAAAAACAACCCTGCAGCCCATTTGCTTTATGTTTGCTTTTATGTTTACATAAATGTAAGACAGGAAAAAACAGCTGGTCTGCCCTCTGCTGTTGCTATTTGCCTTCCAAGAAATGCACTGATTTTTACATGAATTCTGAAGACATATGTAAGCAAGTGTACTATTCAGATAAGCTTGTCCAGATGGTTACTTAGTTGTCGGAGGCAAAACTGTGTCCTCTGCAATCTATGGCTGAGCACACTTTCTCATAGCAATAGTTGTGTTTTTTGGTTGGTGTTGCTTCACTCACCTCAGGCTCTGTAACTGTAATGGGGCTATCCCTTGCAAATACTTCCGTTGATTCCCTCCAAATGCAGTCTGCAGTCACTTTGAAACTATAATTGTGACATTTTGGCCTAATCACTTGTGTTGCATTGTTGAAAATCTGACGGCTGTTTGAAGTAGCAATTTTGATTTTCAGTGCAGCATCAACTCGATCCACTACAGTGTAAGTACCTATACTTCCATCATCAAATCCAATAATAATGTTTAAATGTCTCTGGGAGAGTGTAAGGAAAGTGGGAGTTTTATAAAGAGAACAGGCACCGATGTTTTTGCCATCTGCTAGCCTCATTACAATTAAACTAGAGACTGCACCACTGTCATCATCTTCTTCCCCACGACAACAAATGTACACCAGGTAGCGGCCATCACGAGACAGCCTCTGCCGCCAGATGACACCTGGAGCATGAACCACACGAAGTTTTCCACTGTATAAATCAAGCACATTGATGTTCTCATCACCACGGGTTATAATTCCTAGCTTCCCATTTGGAGATATTTCAAAGTCTTCCAATTTTTTTAAGAAATTGGTAGGCAATTGCACACGTCTGCAGATGGCTTCCTCTGTTAGGCTCCAGATGTTCACCGTTTCAGTAGATGTTATAAATACTATAATATCTGGGCAGTCTGGTATCAACTTAATATCCACAATGCTTGCACCATCATCACAGCAAAACTTCTTTGTTATACTGCCTGTCCAGAGACTCACTGCCAACACTTTGTTCTTTGCCATTCCGACAACAAATGTATTTGCAGTTGTTATAAATGCATTCTGTAAGGCAACTAAAATATTGCAAACCCTATGCCCTGTAGCCAATCGCCAAACTCTGGATGCATTTTGCTCGCAGAGAGAGACTACAAACTGATCATTATGAGTAATCATTAGCTCTGAGATTTTTTGTCCATTGATGCGAAAGATATTTTCACCACTAACTGTGTGCCATACATACTGGCTGCATTTATCATCTGATGTAACCATTATCTCTCCAGAAGAGGTCAGCACACAGTTTTCAACAATACCTTCATGCTTGAACACAGCTTCAATAAATCCAGTGCTGAAGTTCCACTTATGGACAGAATCTGATCCATCCAATGTGTATATTAATTCACCTCTGGCTGGCAACACCAGTCTTTGGATAGGTTTGCCAGATTTGTCAATATTGGACATAGCAGTTATGATGTCTATATCCCAGATAGAAAGGACACCACTGGTGGATAAGGATAGCAGCATGTTATGATGATTTGATTTAATTAGCCTGACTATAGTTCCTGAGATTTCCTGTAAGCTTGCCATACACTGTCCTGTATCTCTTCTCCAAACAAAAATGGCTGAGGTATTTTCCATTGAAGCAATTATACAGTTGCCATTTTTGGACAACACGGCAGATATAAAGCGCTCATTGTGTTTAGCTCTAAACTTTTCAGCCACCTTCCACACACGAGTGTCAAGAAGTTCAATGCTGAGAGCCTTACAAATTAAAATGGCACTTTGGTCTTCAGAAAGCTCTATGCTGACAACTTCGCTGTCTTCTCTTCTGCAGTCAAAGTCATCTGTAAGCTGGGGATTTGCGATTTCCTCTGTATTCCAAACAGAAAGGCTACCCTCACTGTCCACCATCACCAATTCTTGGGCTCTATCCAAAATGAGAAGGAATTTCACAAATCCACTTGAAAATTCAGAGGTGATGGTGGCCAGCTTCTCTCCGCTGCCCAAGTGGAAAATGGTTGCGGTGTTCAAATACTGTCCACAGAATGCATAAACTCCATCTGGAGAACACTGCACACAGGTCACTTCATACCAGCAGTGGAAGTGATAGAGAGGCCAGCCATAAAGCAGATCTATTACAGTAACATCTTTACTGGCCTCCAGCCAAGCAAGCGCATGGTTGACTGATATTGTAAATCCATTTATAAAACTCGAGCCTCCTGCAATTCCACAGTGTTTCGACCCCTTAATTTCCACCTCAGACAGAAGACAGGAATTTATATTATCATATATCAAAAGGGTGTTGTTTGTTGTAGCCACTACAAGATATTTCTCATCACTAGTAAGCTTCATCCCTAAGATAACAGACGGAGCTGTTGTAATTTGCCTTAGTAACTGGCGGGTTTCTACATCCCAAGTGCTAATGGAGCCATTTTCTAAAGCAGCAATAATTGTGCTAGGATTAAATGTAGGCAGAATCTCAGTGACGTGCATGCAGCTGGATGACAGCGGCAGGCGCTCGGGGCTGTAGGTCACATCCATGGAAGAATGCAAAGGGACGATAGAGCAGTACTTGGGTCCATCCTTGTCACATTCTAAGAGGAGATGTCTCAGTTTGGGCAATGAACTTACTACTGGGAGAAGTCTCTGCTGCAATTCAGCAGAGAGTGAACCTGGGTATTTTACTACTTTGAACTTTATACTGCGGAGGGTACTGGCCAGGAATTTCAGCTCCTTTTCTTGAGAGTAACTGTAAGCCAGTTCTATGTCAGAAAGTGCTTTCTCAAACTGCCCTATTCTAATCATGGTATACAGCCAGCTGAAGTTCATAATGACTCCGTACAGAAGATCATCAGTTCTTCCACATCTTGTTAAGTGATGAATAAGCTCTGTCATTTTTCTGTGATTGATGAAAAAGATATCAGGTTCCAATGGATTACACTGAAAGACCCATGGCTGATCTGGTGCCTGCCTGTCAAAAGCAGCCTGATCCATGCAGTGTTTTTCATCCGCGTTCAGGCCTCTACTGTCATGGTCAGGACAACCACTCAGATATTGGTTATTGCTGTAAAAAGGTTTTCTTCGTCCACCTGACCAAACACCAAGGAAATACTCTGCCATGACCATGTGCATTTCACGCAAGTCTTCTTCATTGTGCAGGTACAATTTCTGAGCAATTAGTTGCAAGTGCCTATTTGCCCAAAGAAGCAGCGTTACATTTTTCACCTGTCGCTCTATTAAATACCCCTGTAAACCCTCCTTAAGTCTTGCAATGTATATATATGGAATTCTCAATGGGTTGCTCTCTCTGATACTCTCATTCAGTTCATACATAACACTGTTGTCAAGGGCTAAAATATCCTCCAGTTCCATTTCACTCAGGCCAGATTTGGACATAGTGATGTAGCCAAGTGCTCTTGACAATAGTCTTGATCCACACTTGCTTTCCAGTGACCAGAACAACTGCTCTATGCTTTCATGGACAGTGACACAAAGGGAGGACTCATCCACATCCTTATGAGATCTCCAGTTCCTGACCTCTCTGAAGGTTAAGTTCACAAACATAGGCAGTGTGCACTTGGAGAATGCCTCATTTACATAGATTTGTTGCCCTGATGTTACTTTCCTTTTAACTCGCAGTAGCTGATGTTTTAGTACTTGACTACACATCTTTCTGTCCCTTGCAGTCAATTCAATATAGTTGCTTTCTTCATGAATAAGGCACCTCAGTTTTTGCAGGATCCCATGCTTGTTTGGCAGTGTTGACAAAATTATCCGTACTGAACGTGGAAGATGAATGGGAAGCCACCAGAGCTTCCTACCATCATCACTATCTGTTAGCTGCTCTAAAGCATCAAATATTATCACCAGTGGCCTGTGAAATGAAGACTCATTCAAGAGATTTATGAACAAGTCACGAAGGTCATGAATCTTTTTTGGGTAACTTTGTACGAGGCAATGGTAGTTGACAGCTAGTTGTTCACAAATGCTTTGAAGTATATGCTTCAGATCTGTACTTGTTTCTGTGGATCCCAAAAATCTTATAACTACCACAGGGTCAGAATCTGGTCCCATCTCTTCTTGCAACCATGAATAGGCCTAGAATATAGAGCATAATTTAGTTTATATCTCAATGAAGCACAGCAACAGAGTTTATAAATAGTGATAGTCTATATATAAATAAACATTTTAAAATATTACTGGTTGAAAAGAAGCACTTTCATTGGCAGAATTCAAGGTGGGTGTACCTTGAAATGAATGAAATTCATATCATATATCATCTTTGTTTAGCACAGATAATATCTCGAAACACTAAGACTGAACTCCACAAAAAGGCTTACAAAAAAGGGGACATGACTAGAATGTACTCCATAAATCCCAGGGTACCGTTTGCAAAATCTGAGTCTCACTTCTGAAAGTAAGTAGGTAGAGTCTCTTATAAATAAACTTCCTTAGATACTACACATTGTTATCCTTGGGCAGCCACACCAGCTTAGCACCTACACTTGTTTAGCATTGATTCTGACCGAGTATAAAGACATGTCTCCAAAAGACACGGATCAGAGTACAGGCTGCCCTTAACTAGCTGGTTACACTAATCCCCGACCCATAGAACTACACTTTGCCTTGGTACACCTGTGACTTTTACTCTAAAACACTGCCACAAGAAGGAAAAAGTATCTGTCTCTAGAAGTTTTTTGGTTAGAGCACTCCATGCCAGTGAGGAATGTGACTTCTTTAAAACTGCCCAGTCTGTGCAGGCAACACATTTGCTTCTACATCTCTTCACCTCACTTTATATTATTACAGTATTTTAAAAGAAAAGCAGAACCCGAGTGCCTAGGTCAACTTATGTACTCAGATATGAAATGGGATCTTGAGCAGTAAATTCCAATTTCATATACACAGCTAATGTGACTACACAGGAAGTAGATGCAGGGCTTTTAAACAGTATTGTTCCCTTCTCCATTTCCTTCTGGCTGATATGGCTGTTTCCCAGCTCACTCTGCTAAATTCTCTGACTACCCTGCCAGGAACTCAAAGTTCTGACTCCCAGCTGGAGAATTAAGCCTGGTGATGCCACCTTGGTCTTTTTCTGCATCTTGTTCTGCCTTGCACAAAGTGTTCCATTCATTTCCCTGTAGGACTCAGCTCAATGACTTAAACAGCATATAGATTTGTAGCCAGTGTATTACAGTAAGTCTGGAATAATTTCCAATGAGAACATGAGATGGCATGACTTGGAAAGACATACTGCATTTACGTTTAAGACTAAAGCCAGCAGGAGATGTTTAGATGGTTGTGGATTCACAGGGCCTCAGAGGAACAAGAAAAAAAGAGGTAATTCTAAAACGCACATTGTTAATTCAAAATATATTGATTCCTATTAGACTTCTGAGAGCTTTGATAAACTATATTTGTTTTGTCTGAGCACATGATACAAATATGGTATTATTGAAAGGTAAGTATTTTTCTGCATATGTGTACAATAATATGCCAAATATACATTTTATTATTTCTATTTTATATATCAAGGGCTGATACATCTATTGAGAAAAGAAAGAATTAAACTAAGTTGGCGTTTACACACAGTAATGCTCTCAACATGACCATGTTATGTAATATATTTATTTACCTTCTTTGCTGCTTCAGCTAATAAAAGAGTCTTCCCTGTGCAGGGTCCTCCATATATGATAAGAGGGTTAATGTGTCCTATTTTTCTTGGTAAAACATATTTATGAACTATGTTTAATGCCTCACATCTATATTCATAAAAATTGGAATATGTTTTACATAGTGATGAATGTTGAAGAACTTCATCGTACAGCATGTCTGTCTCTGTGTCAAAATTCTGCTGCACTGTAGCTTGGATTATATCAATCATGTCTTCATAGAACTGTTTACCAAGTCCTTCAATGTAATGGCTCTCCACTTCTTGGGAGTAACCCAGTTTCATGTCACAGTGAGTGACGGATGTGTACACTCTCAGATTGCACGATGCGACAATGGTAGGAATGAATTCATCCCTGAGCTTGACCAGTTTCTCATGGGCTTCAGGATCTCGTAGAAACTTCCCAGCTGTATGTACCACATCCATGTATTTTCCCATCTCTGGAATTTTAACGAAACGCTCGATGTTGGCAATTTTCCGAATGTAGCAAACACACTTCTTTAGGAAAGCTGGTGTTTGTTTACCCAAGGCAAAATCAAGTTCATCTTCAATAGCTGGGGATGAAAAGAGAACACAGAGTCTCTCTTAACTTTTCTTTATAAACAGTTCAAGAAAATGCCTTACCCCCAACAGGCATTTGTTGCATCTTGATTGCATTTGTTCTCTGTAAAAAAACATGGAAGAATTTGCTGGGTGCTTTTGTATGGGTTTTAGTCTCAAGCAAGCACAACAACCCTTTTTTCCCCTTTAATTATATGACAAATGTCAACATAAATATATTTTAATGTTTTAATGTGGAAAGGTTGACAGAAAAGACAATAAATGAATACATAGAAATTATTAGTGTGAACTTTACCAGAGGAAAGATATCTCTTTGCTTGGCTGTGTTTCATTTTCCCTTTCTCATACAGCAATTTCACAGCAGTCTTAAAAATCTTCTTAATCTCTTCTGATATATCTTGCCATTTGCTCTCATTCATAGAATTTGAAGAAGATTCCATCTTTTAAAAATATCCATAGTTAAAAAGTAAGTGTAATACATACATGTACAACTTCAGAAAGTAGGAGTCTAATATTCAAGGTCAAAAATAACATGGTAACAGAGAAACGCATACACTAACAAAAATAAATAAAAGTTAAATGGTTTACCCTGCAGATGTTCATAATGTATTCCATTTTAAAATTTTAAGAGTTAACTCCCTGGAGTATTTTCTAAATCCCTAGTGTAGGCAGCTAATGCAATATTTTTCAAGAATGAGGCCAATAACACCTTTATAGAAAGAGGGTTTTGAGAACCAAGCCTGAAATAAGGATAATAAAGCAACAGTAATACTGCTAAAATTATCGTTCATTTAACGAGACGTAATAATGATAATAATTTAAACTTGTATCTCAAAACTGAAAAAGTGGTTCCTGGTACCTGCAATTAAGTGCCTTAAATTAGCTACCATATTTTAAAAATACAGGATTATATGTGACATTACGTTCACTCATTCATTGCTATAGTAACACTAATCTTACTGTCATCAGAGAGGAACTCTAATATAAATTCACTAATCCTTTCAGATCGTATCTTGCAAATGCCATGCTGCTGGTTTCCCTAAAGCAGCTAGGCTTTATTTACTGCAGGTGAAATGTTTCAGGGGTCTCCAGTTTTCTTGGGGGGTGGAACAGGAAAAAGAACAGCCACCAGGATAAATTCCCTAGCAACTCTTTCTTGACATGTTCAGTGCTGTATATCTTTTATTCTTTTCTATAAGTTTATGAGATGTAAGTCTATGTTATATCTTTAAGTTATGTTACCTCCATGTTTCTTCTTTAAGTTACAGCTTTAAGTCACAGCTTTGAGTCATGAACATCTTTTTACTTAATCCTGTGTTAACAACAGTTTCAGGAAAAGTGCAAAGATTCAATAACAAAACCCCCCAATAGTACAGAATGCACTCAAAATGTTTAGGAGGGTAGAACTGAGCCCTGAGAAATAGATTCAGTTTTTATCATTCATTAAAGACAAATGCCTGCTTTAAAAATGATAATTAACAGTGCTCAAAAATCTAATGTTAGAATAAAGTTAGTAAGTTAAAAGTATGATATCTAACTCAGGACAGTGCTAAGCACTTGTCTGACTGTTAGAGATTTCTTCTATGAGGACAGAAGGGAAAAATGTGTATTTCCTCTGCAAGTCTTGTTCATTGAAATCTAAGAAATGCACAATACAAAGCAGAAGGGCCTGAGTTCTCCATGTTACAATATGAGGGAAGGGAAGAAAAATCTGTTCAACTGTCCCACTAGCCCTAACAGGTCACGGATGACCAAAGTACACTTGCTCTAGCTGTTATCAGAGAATGCATCAATATAGGCATGGTGTTCCTTCACCAGGAGCAGCTGCTCCCTTCACCATGTATGGGAAGGGAGCACCACAGCAGTTGTTCAGGTGTGGGCAGGGCTGTAGAAGAAAGCACCTGGCCCTGGGGACTGCCTGCCACTGTAAGTGATAGAGAAAAATTTTGTGAGCAGGTGACTATGACTTACCGTATTCTGGTAGTTCTTCAGCATTTCAGATTTAGGTCTGAGGTAATATGCTGGTGGCACTGCGTTCTCATCCCTGCAGTACCACTCTTCTAAAATCCTTGTCTCTAGCTTGGCCTCTACAGCAGCATCCAGGATCATTTCAAATTCTGCTGACTCAACTTCCCCTGGTATTCGGATGTTCCCATACTTCTCTCCCAATAGGCCCTATGCATTTACAGAAAAGTAGGGATTAAATTTTTCATTATGCAAAAAGAATCCTCAGGATCTGAATTTCATAAAAGTAAGTCTGATAGTAATGTAATGACTTTGAAATTACTAGGAAGGGAAACAGATACTGTGTGATAGGAATTACTGTTAAGGGTACCGTACAGAGCTGTATTTTACTATGATGACTTAGAAAATTTCAAGTAGATGTATTGTCTTTCATAGTACTAACAGGTAGTAAAAATACAAAGGTATTCAAAAGAGTAATTAAAAAATACCCTACATACTTAGCATGGTATTAACTCATGTATTATTGAGTTACATTAATCACAGGTTGAGATTATCCTCACATGCAAAAGCAAATTGAAATTCTAGTTTATACCAGCAATACCAAGGATCAGTGTTGCAGAACCACAAGCTGCGTTGCTGTCTTCTATTCCCTTGTTGTCTTTGCCCCAGTAGCTGTCCACTGAATGAACAGTGGGGCAAAGAAAGAGCAAATACTGAGTAGAAATGGGTCAAACCCTGCTTTAGTACCTCTGCATACAGGTAAAGGTTTGTAGAAGTCAATTCTTAAACTGTGGCACAGGAGATGTTTAATTTCTGAAAATGAGGATTAAAATACTGGTTGTGATGCTCTAAGTATAATCTTTTTTAAAAAGTTTATTTCTGTAGTTTACTGTCTAAACATTTTATAAAAATATGATTGTAATGTCCTACAACTTGATAGACAATAGTGTTATAGGAAATTATTGCAGTCTTTTGACATTTTTTTTCAAATTTGTGATCATCAGATCAATTCTGCATTGAATACTTGGTCCACAGAAGTCAGTGAGAATTTTTACTTAATTTAAAACAGGATTTTTAATAATTCTTTCCTCGTTTTAAATGTATTCAGCAAAGAACTTGAGTTAATGAGAAGGAGTACTTAAGGTGGAGAGGAACCAACAGTATCAGAATCTTGATTTGAATCAGAAAGATCTCTTAGTAAAGTAATGCTAACACAAATATAGTAGTGTCCCAAAAATGTAAATAACCATGTTTGTACATAATATCTAAATATTCATTATTTTTAAAGCACTCATCAAAATAAGAAGCTGTTTTAAACTCTTCCAGCAGAAGAACAGCCTGAAAATCAATAACTGATAATGATGAAGTCTGCTTCACTGATTATAGAAGCATGAAGCAGCAGAACACTTTGCTGGACCCAGTTGTGTTGGCACATGGTACTCCCGTGGCTCACCATGGCAGATGCTGCATCCTCAGAGCACAGACATCAGGGCAGTGCAGGAACACTTCCCCTTTCAGGGAAAAGCAGTTACCTCAGAGCACACTTGACATCGTGAAAACTTGGCTGATTTCTGCCTGGAGCAGATTAGGAAGAACTCACATAAACTACCACGCTGGCTCTGATGGCAAGCGGTTGGCATCCTCCACAGAGGAGCACTGATGAAGAGCTGGTGGACAGGAACAAGTGAATGTCTGTCCACTGCTTAGGAGAAGTGAAGGAATGTAGGAGTTGTGATAGCTCATATAGCCCATGTCCCAGTTTCTGACAAGTCACAGCATCTGAGTTCTTCAAGAAGCTTCTCCAATAGAGAGGCTTTAGGGGAAAGTTGAGTTTGCCTGGATGCCCTTTCAGATCCCACTGTAACTTCATTCAGGATATACATCAAGGAGTCAGGAGAATGGAACAAATGTGTTCAGTAACTAGAATTAGATAATAATAAATCTAATGAAATGAAATGATCCGGTATTTCTAAAATCTGAATTTATCTTTTCTATTGATCATTCCAGCTAGTAGCTCCCCTCAGAGAGGGCTATGTTGCTTCACGTAGTGAGATGGTTGAGGAAAACTTCGAAGCTTTTACTGTTCTGATCTATTCATAGAGCCCTATAATTCTGGAATTCTGAAGCTGCAGAGGTTAAACAAAATTTTCCTTCTTCATTCAAGTGAGGTTAATAACCTATATCATGCAGAATTAGAAAGCCTCTTCACATTCAGGTTGACGTAGAAATCTCATACATTTCTCTCAGAGGAGCTTTTACCTTGTATAGAAATTATTACTTAGAATTCATTAGGCGACACATTTTCTGAATGTAACTCCAGTGGATTCAATAGACAGTTGCCTGAGCAAAGATCAATAGCTGGGCCCTT
Source organism: Dasyornis broadbenti (assembly GCA_013397935.1). Classification (NCBI taxonomy): domain Eukaryota; kingdom Metazoa; phylum Chordata; class Aves; order Passeriformes; family Dasyornithidae; genus Dasyornis; species Dasyornis broadbenti. The sequence continues at coordinate 2,874,555 of VZRN01004656.1, read as the reverse complement.
CATTAACAATACCAAAATCTCAACATTATTATGTGTGATTTTAATGTACCGCATTTAATCAACTAAATTTGTTTTGGAATTATTCTGTGTGCTTTTCTGCTTCTCTGGTATGGTTTATGCTGATCTCTCTCCACCGTACTATAGTTATATAATGACTGGTTTTACTTTAAAATGAAAAGATAGACGTTTTTTATGCCTCTCATGTGTCATTGCAAAAGACATTATGTAAATAATCTTGTATTAGGGATTATCCTCCTGACTACTTGAGCAAAACACAATCAAAAAGAACTTTGACATGATCCAGCAAACCCTAAATACAGTGCTGAGCAGGTCAATCATTTAGAGCAGGGGAATTCCAGGCACTGCACTGCAGTTGTGTTCCTGTTAGAGCCCTAACAGAAGTTACCTGAGGTTCTGGTATTAATACCTGACTCTGGGTAGTCATTTGAAGAATATTCTGGTAAAAGATTTTATGAGGTAAAAAACTCTTCATGGGGTCACTTGCTTGCTTTCTGGTAACTTCAGACTAGCCTCAACCTACAGCCTAGTTTTACTGGCCCTTTAATGGATGCATTGAAACACAACTCTTCATTTCTGTGGAGAGAACAAAAGTGTCTAACCAGTTTTCTGAAGGACTGCGGTATCGCACCCCAGGCTGGGAGCAGGAAGCATGCTGAGTAAGTGCAGCTGTTTTCTACTGAGAAACTAATGCTCAAATGCTGGGTTACACCACATAAACACACCAGGCTCCTGGGGATCAGTTCTTCACCCAAACACACTTTCCTCTAGATGCTTTGCATGTTTTCCATTAGAAGAGGCACTAATAAATTAAAAAAAAAGACTAAGGAGTATAAACAGACTATATGTATTTGTTGGAATGTTAAGACACTATTTGTTTCTAAGGCTACATGACAGCCTAAGGATTGGTGCATTTGCAGGCACAGGTTGTGAAACTACATCTTCCCATGTTAGAGGTGAGGCTTGGAAGTACCTCCTTTCCTTCACTCTTTTGGTGTCATTATGGCTATATATCTGTTATATGGTCATATCTATCTGTATAAATGTAGTCTATCAGGGTACCACAAACCCACTCAAACCTCAGAGGCCTAAATGAGAAGCTCTGAACTGCACTTTTCCACCAGGGGCTTCAGTATCTGAACTGTATCTGTGTCAGAGGCTTGCAGCAGCCTCTGGAAATATCTGCCCCACCTTCATTTCCCTGTACTTTTGAGTAAATGCAGATTTCTTCTTAGAAAAATAAAGAAAAATGAAGCAACAGAACTGGAAGAAAATATAATTTTTCACGATCTTCATGTTGTTTCAAACTTAGTCTGCAAATAAGAATTACCATTATTTCAGATCCTTATGAAATATATTATAGTACTCTACAGTAAAAACATAAAACTTCAATTTGTGATAACAACATTGCAGCATTTTGATGATTATTATAGGAAATTATTTTTAAAGGGAACAGTAATGTTTACGCTGTGTTCAGTATCAAGAGACAGTTTTATATGCACACTCGTGAACCAAAATGTCTGATCTAATGAGTCATTTTTCTTTAATAGAAAACAATAAATTAAAGATTAATTAGATTAAAGGTGATTGAACTGCATAAAATGACCAGGCTGACAAACGTATAAAACCCTCAGCAACCATTTGTGTCTAACAAAACTTTACAGAACTAACACAGAGCAACCTCAGCAGTAGCCTTAGCTTCCAGAGAACCACAGAATCATGGAATGATTTGGGCTGGGAGGGACCTCAAACATCATCTACTTCCAAGTCTCCAGCCAGGGGCAGGGACACCTCCCAACAGACAAGGCTGCTCAGAGCTCCACATCCAGTGAGGTCTCGGACACTTCCAGAGATGTTTTGTTGAGCCTGAGGCTGAAATCACTATTAAAGGAAGGTTAAAAAACTATTGTATAGATCAAGATGGGAAATATTTTTCATTCTAATATTCTTTGTGTGGAAAGACATTAAAATTATAGGCACAATAATGCAGTCACAATAATGACCAAAAGAAGGACCCAAAGGAGATTTAGATTTGGTCTTGAGATATGAAGGATTCACACTGCACGTCATATGATTGGTTCACACATCATCACTAAAATATTCATGAATTCCAATACAATACATTATATTAAACCAGAAAAAGCTGACATTTTAGATATATTTAATTCCAACTAAGATATTCCAACTAAGTAGTAATTTTAATAAAAACCAGCTGTCAAATAACAGTAAACTATATTAATTACTGATTGGTTTAATTAATCTTTTTTTAAAAAGAAATTATATATTGACATCTGCAAATGAAGCCATTTGAGAAGTCAGATTACTAATGTTTTATAAAGTGATTTCTAGTACTTGTCAACTTAAGAGCAACAATTTTTTTGTCATTTTGCCAACAGAGGAAAGATCTGATCCAATGATCTTTTGCTGGGCTTCTCGAAATCAGTCCTATTTCTTGGTCTTTGTGAAGTTCCACACGTGACACTGAAGTGCATACGTATGTCCCCTCTGCCTCTTCTCAGAGCAGTCCTGGACTGCCAGCTTTTTGAAGAATGAGCATTTGAGAAATAATCTTTGAAGGAATTAAATCTAACCACAGTTAACTTTTTAACTTAATATACTTCCCTGTGTCCAGGTCTAAGCACACCTTAAACAATTTGGTTTTGCAAGATCCATGAGGGATTAGGAAGTATTATTGTCCCCATGTGACACAGGAATTAAGTGCAGAGATTTACTCCTGGGCAGGGATTCAAAGCAGGGACAGGTATGCAATGGTTAGTTATAACCACGTGGCGGAAGCTGTTTTTCCTGATTCTCAGCCTTCTTACAGGAATTCTGTCCTTCTTACAGAAACTGTTCGCTACTGAAGGAGGAAAGTCTTGACCCCTTGTGATGAGGTCCTGAGTGACTCACATTTCAGCCTGCTAAATTAATACAAGCTTAAACTAACATCACTTATTCAAAGTAGAACATCTCCATTAGGAGAATGAGTATCTCACATTATTGAAGATGTGTTAAATGCTTCACACTGTGGTATGAAAATTGTAGGGATTTAAGTGCTTTTAAAACACCTTGGGATATTAAGTTCATCTCTTGTCAAGGGTTGGGACAGGCTGGTCTTACTGATGTCCCAGAGGTGTTCTTCTACCATCCCCAGGAGAGCTGTGGCTTGCAGTCTGGTACCATGCCATGCCTCAGCAGGAGGCCTGGCTCAGAAATCTGGTGAGGAGCAGGCTGTAGCTTGTGGGCTACCATCTAGAGCAAAACATGTAATAAGGAAACACAACCATGGAGCAAGAGCCCTGTTTCAAAACCTCCTCTGAACTGGAAAAAGGCCAAGTTTGTGGTCACCAGGTATAAACCCTACCCATCAGGCTTCAGGGCATGAATGATGAGGTAACAGTCACACATCAGAGGCCCTGCTACTGCAGCTCCTTTCTGTGCAAGCATTCACACATTATTGTATAAACAACTGAATATTAATTGGAACAGAAACATGAACATTGTCTTTCCACAGTTTGCACGACTGCCCCAAGCAAGGGCTACAAAGTGAGTCCTCTGGATCCCTCTCTCCCCTGTGGTCACTACTACTCATTGCCTTCTGTTTATTCTGGTGTTAGAGACCGAACTCCCTGCTTCCTCAGCCTGTGCTTGTAGGCTTCCTTCCTTTTGAAGTAAAATCTTTCTTATGAAATAAAACCTCTTCTTCCTCTTTAAAGCCATACATTTCAGTCAAATTGCCATTTTTGCTCAGACAAATATATTTTTTCCCCTACTGGGTACAGGGATGCTCCTACATGTGTTAGCTGATAAAATAGGTGTTACTATGTAGAGGATCAGACTTCTATAGAGAAAAGAGACATATAAAGAAAAAAATAAGTAAAATATTGATATTTATATTTAGCACCAGGCTTAACAGACCTCAGATTTAATCTAAATATTTTTTCTAAAAAGCATACTTACTATAATCAGATTCCAATACCCATCAATATATTTCAATTGCTATATTTGTATGTATGACTTGAGACAATCACTTCAGCATAACTACAGGAAATGCTCCATTGTTTTCAAATCTTACTTTTTTACATGCATGCTGGCTACATTCTATTATCTTGTCTTTCATATTGAATTTGGAGGTGGTAAAACTTCATCTGCATGTGCAAACCTGCCTAGGTTCAAGTTAAGGGAGGCACACAGAATTGTAACATGTAGGTGTGTTTACCCTCCTTGTCTGCAGAAAGGTGGGCTTAACTGATATAACTAAATATACAGTAAACCACATCTTAAAAATCTGAAACAAATGGTCAGGATACCAGTTTTTAAGGGCCTTTTATTTAACATCCCAGCCAAAGAAATTTAGTACAGCTACAGTTCTTTCTGGTTTCTTGCAAGTATATTGTAACTCTATTCTAACAGTATCCTGTAGAAATCACTTATGTGATATAAGATGTGCAGGTGCAGCCAGAGATATTTTGGGGGAAAAAAAAAGAAAATTAAAATAAAAGGATTAGCTGGGTCCCTGCCTCTCAGGCCTCTAAACTAAGAATTATCTACCAAAAAACAAACAGAAAAGAATGCCCTATTTTATTATTTTTTTATAACTTAAGGGAACAATAGCCAACTCATTTCAAACTCAAAGCAAAAATACTAACGACTAAACAACAGTGAATCATCTGAACTAAAACCAGAGAAGTATGTTTACTTCAATTTATCTCAATTGAATATACATGTTAATTGCTTGTTAGGGCAAACTCTAAGCCATTGCACTGAAAACTGAAACCAAGAGGAAGAAAGCTGTACCACTATGCTTAATCTAAACCAAGTTTGAGGACAGTGGAGTTCCAGAGTAGCTGGTGTCCAGGAGACGTCCTGAAAATAATTGCCTCTACTCTTTCTTATTGTACTTCTAGCTGCAATGAGGTAAGGACCTCATGATAGAAACACAGGGAGAATGTTTGCCAAACAAACAAACAAACAAACAAACAAATTTGACTGCTTTTCTTGGCTATCAAAGGAAAAAAGTTATGTTGCATTGGTATTAAGTCTCCCAAAAATACTACCATTAGAACAGCATTTTTCTTCTTTGGCCAAGAATTGTAAGGCAGCGCAGCTTATCAGACAAAACATTAGAGCTGCTGCAGATCTCTTAAATCTTCTTTCCAATTTTACTACATCTCAGTATGGAAACTTCTAACTTCCTGATACTTTTGCCACTGACTCAGACTGCCTTTCCATAAAATGAAGCTAATGATAGCTTGCAAATAAACATTTTATTTTGAGTATTTCTATTTTGATATACAAAGGATTTTCTGTATTCATGTATCAGCAGTGATGGAACTGTTATTTGACATTGTTTGTCCTCTTTAGTTTTAGAGGGAAAAATGATACCACAGAGCACTAGCAAACATTTTCATTTACTTTTTCTCCATAGGTTGAAGCCTGTGAGTAAATAGAATTAGTTTTAAAACTTCAGCTGACTCTAGAAAACATAAGAAATACAATTTTTAATTGAAGTTGCTGAAGCGAATAGGAAACTGAAGACATAATAAAGACATTTCTGCACTGAGAAACAGATTGTTTTTCCACCTTCCCGGATATATATGTATGTTCCTTGGCTTGAGAAATATTGCAGTGTGTTGTTTCACAGAACCATGCCCTAATTTCTCTCTCCCTTTTTCCCTGGAGGCACTACAGAAGTACCCTGGAGGGGTTATATGAGTTTCAGAAACTTGAGACAGGTCTTGGTTTCAGTTCCATGAAAAACGGACTGCAATTGGGACTGGAAGGATGCGGTGCAAGTGCTGAAGTGTTTTGCTGTGAGTAGTTCCTGACATATAAAATGTAAGAAGAAAATGATGGTGGAGTTTCTTGATGCTTGGCCTGTCTTTCAGAAAATTAAAGAGAGCAGCCAAATCTGACTGTAAATGAACCAACTCTCAACTCTGAACTTCACCCACAGTGCAGCATTTTTAAATCTCAAAGCTTTTCTCTAGTGATAAGGAGAGACAAAATAAGGATGAGTAATTTCTCAGGACATAGTGTGTAGGAGCAAACAGTCTATCATACAGAGTGAATGTGCTTCCTCAGAAGAAATTCATGACCTACTTGCCTCATACACTTTGCTTCATCAGAACTCTCTCCTGACTGAGAAAGTATCAATGGTCTTCCTCCACACCCTCCCTTTTTCTACATGATAATGCAACACCAATTCAGTTCACTTTGTTGCCAGTTCCTTCATTGCTTATCATTGCTGGGTCTTTGATCAACCTGAGCATAGACGCAGGTGAGAAAATCAGTCAAAAAGAATATAATTAGGGAAGCGGTCTGTGAATAAAGATACCATAGAGGAAGGTCTGGAGGAGATCTTGCCTACCTCTGCCTAGAGATCTGAGCTGCTCACTCACTTTGATTCTCCTCCAAGCAAATGTATTATTCTCACTTTGCTCTATTTTTGAGATTGCATGGGAGATTTCTTGACAGGCATGTACATTTTTCCTTTGACATAAAGCTCAGGACCTTGCAGGTAATTCCTACCGCAGTTCAGATTTCTGTTGACACTCTGACAGGTCCTGTAACACCTGACAAGAGTGGAACTGGGTAGAAAAACAAACCAAAAGGGTTAGGTGTAATAAAAGACTGTAGCACGTAGCCCAGACTGAAGTCAATAACCTTGTCTGTGGAAATCACTACCCTTTCAACAGGGAGTGGGAATCATACCTTCCTTGGAAATAGCAAGGAGATCAATATTGTCTTTTAGAAGAGGGCAGGGTGGTGCAACCTCCCCTGTTTTGTAAAATAATCACAACACTCATCCAAACCAGAAAGAATTGTGAAAGAGTTTGAAACCCTGTCTTGCATCTCACAGGTGAAGTGTGACTAATGGGGAAAAGCTTCTCCTACAATTGCTGTTTAATGTGCCTTACGGAGCATCCAGGGACACAGGCATCATGGAGCCAGAAAGGAAGAAGATACTCTGAGCCTATCAGTGTAGTCAGCTGGGAGGACAGGGCACTGGCTTCTGGAAACCAAACCTTGGAATTAAAAACTGGCACTCCTCTGCATTCTTACTGCCCTCTTTGGTATGCTTTGCATGCAAGTAGGGGCATATCTTTATTTTCTGTGAAACATGCTCTTGCTTGTATTTATCAGAAAAGCAGCTTAGTTTGTAAATTCCCATTTTGGGATGATATTTAAGTGTTAAATGATGAGACAAAGAGCTTAGATTGAGTTAAATTTCAGCAAGGCAAAAAAGGCTGAATAAGATACTTAAGGGATTGACAGAGGAATCTAGTCTGTAGTAACATCCAAAGCTGCAGCAGCTGAGTAGGAGTTTTTAGGACTGGAGAACCTATCCAAATCCCACTGTATGCACATACACACACTCCTTATTGGAAGTAGTCTTACATATTTATGCTTTTTTGTAACATAATCAAGCTGTGTGTTCTCAGTAACACAGACACTATGAAAATATTAGAAAATGTTAATTAATGAGCATTATAAGATCACTGATGGTATAACGGAATTTTTAATACCCCTCCTGACTTTAAGAATACTGAAGCTAGTTGTAACATGACGTGACATTCCACTGCAAACTTCTTTTTTAATTTTTTCCCACTTCTTATTAGAGCTAAACAGATTGGTAACCACTGATTCTACAAATGAAAACCTAATTTTGTAATTAAATGTCAAGAAAATGATTTCACAGCTTTCATAGAGTAATGCAGTCATTGAGAGCCTGACATGACCCATGAATGTGTAGTGTGAAGCACCTAAAACACTGTTAATAAACATGTTTTATGTATAACATATATGAAGGCCCTCGGAAAAATTTTTAGTATAAATGACATTAGTTCTAGCAGATTATAATGCAGCCATGATTTTGACTCTAGCATAGTATGCAAAACAAGTACCAGAACATAACATCAACTCTGCTTTGCAAGTACACGTGGAATGACCTGTATTATTTATTTTGACTTGTTCCTTGATTCTGATAACTTTTATTTATGATTTTCATATCCTTATGTGCCAATTGTAACAAATCATTCACTTTTTCCAAGCCAGCTGGCACTGGTTTGAGGGCTTGTTATCTGGGACAATGGTGGCTGGTATTCTGTGAACAGGTACTTCATCAGTCTAGTCCTTCAAAGATGAAAAGGAGCTATCAGAAAATTCCTTGCACAAGAAAAAAGTAATTTTCCTTCCCCAGCAATACTACCAGTATGATGGCCCAGTGAACTTCACACTGTCCCTTTTTAATGTTCTTACATGATTTGCATGAATTCCCTGTTTTTCACATGCTTGGAGGGCAAGAACCCTTTTTACTGTTTATTAAATTATAAATTTGGAAGAGGACAGAAAGCACAGTAGCGTAGTTGCAGGATGAAAATAACTATTTCCTATGAAAAGAAACTAATGATCTAAACTGCAGTAACACTTATGGAGAGAATGCAAAAATGCAAAAGGTATCTTTAAAGAAGCTGAACTGAAGGGAAAAACAAAGGCAAGCACTGGGATAATAGAGATTAAAGCTTTCCTTGCCTTCATAAACCAAACCCCTCAGGCACTTGACAAAGGTTATGGATTACCAAACCCAGCATCACTTGAAGTGTTCAGTGTCAACAATCTTTACAGCCAATTCACATCACCAGGTATCACAATGAGATTGCTATTCCCGATCATTTAAATTGTATTACATATAAATCCATCTTTTCATAAAGTCATGTGAGCAACTGTCATATTTCAAAAACTATTCTTCATCAAAACTACTCAATATTAGTTTTCCATTTATAATACAGATGAAAAAATAAACGTTTTGAATTTTCTTAGCTTTCACTTGCTGTACTTCTTCAAGGATAGGATAAAACAAAATAGTGCCTTTCTATTGGGCACTTTTCTAATGTTAACTTTTAAATAATAGGTTATTGGATTAAAATAAATGGTAAGCATACAAACACTAAATACTAAGTACTGCCTGCAGTTAATAGGTCAAATCATTAGCCAACAGTTTAAAAATTCTGCAGCAAATGCCCATGGAAGTGAAAAAAAAAATAGCAAAAACATGTATATGCCACTTGCCTGAGTGAAAACACTGTCTTTCCTGTGCCATGCAATTGTATGACTGAGAGGCAGAGGACATGGTCTGCCAAAGCATGTGACCAGGTGATGAACTGTTTTTGCAGCCATGAATAGCACTAGTATGCTAAAGCATTTTAAAACACTTTCAAGCATTAAAGTAATTTCTATACAATGCAAAAGAGCTAACAAGAAAAGAACATGTAGTTTACTCATAATAATTGCAGTCTCCCTAGTTTTCTAAGCAAATATTCTGTGCTTCATTTTTTTCACGGTAGAATGAAATAAAAAGTTACTCTGTGAGATTTTCCAGTTACGAAAGAAAGAAGCTTATGTTAATTGCTTGTTACATTGCATAATAACAGGACACTAATTCCAAAAAAGTACCTTGCACTCAAAGCAAGTTTTTTAAGAGAAAAGAGACAATACTTTATGGATCCATAACAGTTTCACTTATATTGTCTCTTATTTTACTTCTGTAAATTAGCATCTTTCATTGAAGAAAGGGATCCTGTGAAATTATAAATGTTGATCATAAAAAATAAAAAAAAGAAAATAAAAGACCCAGCTACTGCTAGCTGGATTTAACAATAACCACACTGAAAAGTGAAGTAGTTATTTTTTGGGTAGGTGTTTCTTTCTTGGTCTGTTATTGGAGAACCAGAGCATCTCTGAAGTGGATGTCTGTATTTGAGAAAAGGGAAAGTATATACTCTAGGTGCAAGCAGCAGTATTAGTATCTCTCTTTGAACTTACCAGCTGCCTGCTAAATATTGTAAAGTATGCTGTTTCTTTACACAGAAGTAGCATTGCAAGGTTTAGATTCCCCTGCATCCCTCTCATTTCTGCAGAATAGCTGATGCTGGATTTTTGATCTACAGTTTCATTTGTAGGGCAGATCATTACATCTAACTGATTACTACCTCACAAGATGGTTTGGTAAAGCTCTTGAAGGTCATGAGAAAATAAATTGCATAAATCTCATGCAGCCTATTTCTTCCTCTACGCATTACATAGAATGATGGAAATATGACTTCATGTTAATCTTATTCTCTCTAATATGGTCATTCATATTAAATATAATACTTAACCTTTCAGGAACGCAGCATCAAAAATTGTATTTCTGTCAAGAAAAAGAAGTACAGTGACTTAGCAGAAAATATGTGCAGTCTTCTGACTGAAAATGAAAGTTATTTTTAGACTACATAAAAACCCATGCAATTTCTATGTTACATGGAAAAGTTATCTGATGAATCTTGTACCTGTTTTCAATGGGCTAAGTTTAAAAAATGAGTAAGTATTTTAGATTCAGAGAATCAGAGATGATTCACAGGAAAATACATTCCCATCCGTAAAGCAGATGAAGGAATTCACTTACAATAGCTTAATCATGTAATATCCCCCCATGCTTGATTTCACTTTCTGTGTAAATCTGTTGTTCAGAGCCAAACTACATGGAAAGGGATAGACATCCTTTGCCTGTTAGTCTGGAGGCTGTGAAAGAACAACAAAGCTTGCTGGGGGGAAAGTTGCATGTTACATCTTTAAAATTGATCTCTTTGTCTGCTTTGAAGGGTCTCAAAATATACAAAGCAATACTTTGATATTTACAGAAGACTCTTTCCTGTTGGTCCATCTTGACCAAGTCCTACGGAGCCATTCCTGGTATGACCCCAAACCCACTTATATTAGAGGGAGTTCTTATTTGGATGGGTTTTGAATCAGATGTAGAGTGAGAAGAAAATTCATAATTTGATATTTCTTTCTTGGAATATATTTTACTGGAAGAGGTGGACTGTTGTGCCATGTCTGGCTCCAGGTATTTCTCTTAATCCATTTAAGAACTATAAACAGAGTTGTGTCCTTGAGGAAAATTAAATACCGAAATGCCCATGCACACGTAAATTCTGCTGAATTCCCAAGAAAGCACTGGGTACTTATTAGCATTCCCCCCTGAACTGGATGTTTTAGCATGTACACATTTGACTGACCTCAGCCTCTCTAACTTAAAGTGTGTGGCGATTTTCCCAGGAAAGCAAAAGCAAAATATAACTCAGGCATTCCAGAACATGTATGTTTTTAATTTTTACATCAGGAATAAACCCTAAGGTAACACCAGAACTGAAACTGGAATTGAAGGGATTCAGCAGAGTAGGAATAATATAATTCGGAATTTTCTCTGAGCTGGAATGCACTCAAAATTAATTATCAACCATTTGTACTAAGCAGAGAGATTGCTGCAATGTACTTCATGTAACAAGCAAGCATTATACTGAGGAACACAAAGCTACAAACAGTAAAAAACATTCCACTCCATAATTTGCCATACTTCCTCTTCAATTTCAGTGTGATTTAAGGACATACCAAATATTGTAAATGGCTAATATTCTTTTAAAATCTTACTGGAATTCCAAATTCATAATGCTAGGTTACTTAGGTCTGTGAAAGTTGAAAGGGTTTTATACTTCCCTAGGGACTGCTCAGGAAGGGATGCATGTGTTGCTCCTGAATTCAGGCCTATCAGTCATTATCTCCTGCCCTTGCCCTGGACTGAAAGTAGGGAAAAGAGCTTTTACACACCCCCAGTAGGAAAGAGGAGCTTCAGAAATACACTGTGAGGTACCTCAGCAGACCAGTGAAAACACAAGGGATGATGCAAGAGCTCAGGTTACATTTGTTTAGATGCGGCAACTCTTGAGGACATGGTGAAACCCATTTCAAAATGTTTGGTGTTTCTCATATTTCTAAATGGTCATCTTCACAGGGTAAGCCCTATTCTCCATCAGCAAACAAGGAAGATAACTGGCTATGGATACCATTAACAGGTTCAAATTAAGAACAAGCTGCCAATAATTTTAGAGGGCTAATGTAAATCACAATTGCTGTTCAGAGTATGTAGAACGTGTTTTTACTTTGCTCCAGATGTTTTGAATGACAGGTGGAGAGAACTTCTAAGGTTTGTACAATCCCAAGCATTAATTGAGCAAACCTTTACAGGTAACAGACTAACATTTAATTTCTCTTTTTCACTTTACCATCTTTCAGGACATAGTCATGCAAAGACAGCTGTTCAGGCAGAGACAGTGTGCTGCTGTGTGGGTGGAAGAGCACCTGTGTTTTATAACTTGCAGGATGTATGTAAATGTAAAGGTTCCAATGATTCACTGAAGGCATTTGAATTTTGGTATTGCTGTGCAATGTAAAGTTTAAGCATAAATGTAATTTTAAGCAGTTTAAGCACAATTTAATAAATATATTGAATTTCAATCTTCCCATGTAGATTCCAAAGACAAGATTTCTGCATAAAATTTGTATAAAAAGTAGGTAAATACATACTGTGCTATTTTTGATCTACAGAATAACTTATGCAGACTCATTTATGGGGGCATTATCCCCTCATAAATGAGTCTTCATAAATTATTCTGTAGATCAAAAAATAGCATGGTATGTATTTACCCACAGTAAAAGCTATGAGTATTTAAATGAATTAAATGATTTAAATGATAATAGGCACTAATTTTATATAGCAGAAAAAACCCAAACAAAAACCCCAACCTAGCAAAAAACCCCATCCTAACCAAAACCCAAACAAATTCCCTCTCCCTTAATTGAATCAAGTATTAATAGAGCTCAGGCAGCAGATAAGAGACCAACTGTATGTTCCCAGCATCTGTGTTCATTGGAAATTAGTTTCGCATATTTTTCTGAACTATCTCCTCCTTTTGCTTATGCATGTGTGTTAATCTGGATTTTGTTGTTTCAAATTTGGAGAAAAGCTTGAGACCTCCAATTTATTCACTGCACTAATCTAAGGACTGAATTTCATTTTCTCTCCATCCAATATCACAATGCAGGCGCAAAGTGCCATAAAGAAACACTTTCCAAAATCGATCCATATCAAGTAGCTAATTCTGAATAGTTCCATTTAATCCCAGATCTGTGTCTCAATTCAGAAAGTGGTAATTGATAAATACATAAAAGAAACCCCTACCAGCTGAAAAGAATTGCCACATTTTATAGAACTTTCTCAAGAAATGGGAAGTTGCCCAAAGCCTGCAGTGCCAAAGTCAATTTTCATTTTGTTACTATAAATGAAAACTAATTATGCTTGTTGGGAGAAGAATCATCTTCAATTTTTGTTGTAAATGAAATGAACCCCATCTCACTATGGTACAGCAGAGCAAAAAAACAAACATGCATAAATAGATTTCTGTAGTTTTGCCAGTTGAGTCATTTGGAGAGCTACTACTTTGGCCCATACTTGAAAAACCTGAAATAATATTGAAAACAATGGCTCACTGCAACCTCTTTGCTAACTGTTTCATTCTGTTCAAAAATTCTGATTTGGCTTAATTTCCTTAGTAACAATATCAGGCAGGCAGTTCTTAAAAGCTTCAAGATTCTGAGCTGCTAAAATATGCAGCAATAGTACATGACAAGGTTTCCTTCACTGTTAGAGATTTTACAACATCCATGTTTAAGGACAGTGGGTGTTGCTACACAAAAAACTCCATGTGTCTCTGCTCCAGCTCTGGATTTTTCATCAAAGGGAAGAGAGAAAGTAGAAAAATAAACCCAGAAAACTAAATATAGTCATATAAGATGAAAGCTACCCAAACTCTCTAGAGATCTGGGCCAGTGTGTGCTCATGAAAAATAATGCCATGACAGTATCAAACCCAGCCCAGACTCTGTACTCCAAACACTGGGCTCTTACGGTCAAGTCTTTGTTCTCCACGGCTCTGAAGCTAAATAACAAAGTGAGGCAAACAGGTGAATGAATAAGAGCCATGGAGATGGTTGTAAGGGTGTGATAGAAGTACACAAAGACACATGCTACAGATTGCTCTTTGTCTAATCTTTGGCATGGAGAGACAGGATCACCAGCCTTCACAGCAGGCAGTGTTTTGTATCCTTTCCATCCCCACTGGATTCTGTGGTTTCTGTTCACTAAATCTTTAACATTCTCCCCTTAAAAAAATAATCAAGGATTTGCAGTTTTTTCTCTTATTATGACAAGTCTAAGAATTAGCATTGACTTAGCTATGTTTAGGACAAAGGAGAAAAACTTCGTAACTTTTATAAATTATTTTCTTGGCAAATATATTACAGAAAAGAAAATTTGGGATACTGATGGCATGATCTTAAGACTATTTTGCATTGAAGTCTAACAAGTGACCATGGAGAGAACACTTAGCTGTGTATCAGTATATCACAGACTCAGAGCCTCCTCAGATTGTCGCTGACCTCTAGTCTTTTCATTCTCTAATACCTGGCATCCTAAATTGTCCTGGGTTTAGGACACAAAACAGCAAATGCTGATCAGAACACACAGTTCTTTGCTGCTGCTGCTTTTTTCTAAATCTTTCTAGGCCAGCTGATAATGCATGTGTGAGAAGTACCAAGAATTAATTAACTATGGCCTCCTTAAACAAGTTGTCAGTAATTCTGTTGTGACAGTAGTACAGTCATACTCATCTTGCTATAAGGACTGATCATAAAAGATCCTTCTTTCCTCTCCACTAATACTGAGTAATCACTGTTAATCTACAGAGCTGCATAGGGAAATATTTGCATAGCAAATGCACAGCAAGGAAAATAAAATGTTTTAGAAAGAAGAAAATCATGTATTTGTTACTGAATCATGCATGTTAGGATAGATGACATTATATTTTTCTTGTAAAGTAGAACATTATTTTTATACCCACAACAAAACATGGACCTGCAGAACTTTTCAAGCAATCTTCTAGCAGCTTCATACGAGTCTTTTGCAGCTCAGGACTGTCCCATTCGTCTGCTTCAACTCCCCAGTATAAGTCTATGACCTGGAAAACAGTGTGCAACATAGTTATTTATCATATGCCCTATCACCAGTGGAATTAAAAATTAGCTTTGCCAATATCCTGTGCACTAAGCTTTGCTCTTCAGTGTGGTAAAAAGCAATGAGGTCTACATCCAGTCCTCACACAGACTGGCAGGGTTTCCTCATATAAATGAGAATTCCAGCCTCTTACTTTCCCTCCCAGATAGTTCCCCCTGGGACAGTCTCCCATTTCATAGTCATATGGAGATTAGTATGACAAGCCCTTGATTTGATGTAGTCTTTTATTTGCTGTTAGATTGCATACAGTGGATAGATAAGAATAATGACAAAATCATTGAAAAAAATCCTGCCTCCATAAAAATGAATGGGAATCTCAGTGTGGATCACAGTCAAGACCATAACTTGACTCCCTGTGTCACTTGTATCTACAGGATAGAAACTCATCCTGTGCACATGGCTTGAAAAGAAAGAATAGGAATGGTTCTATATTATCATATGTCATTTGTTAGCTGATCTTTGTACTTTGGAAGCAGAGATTGTATAGATATGCAGTGGCAGAGAGCTTGCTGTCTGGCCTTTCATATGTAGCTACAGACTCAGTTCTGTGACCCTAATTAGCTGCAAACAAACTCCTGGTAGATGCTAGAGTGTTCATGTTAAACTCATTTGAAGAAATTAAGTGATAAAGTGTGATTTCACAATACATTTTAACTAAAAGGCTGAATTCTTACCGTGGGAAATTGAATTAAAAAAGATGGAGATTATATATATGAATTTCTTTTGGAACAAAACTCATGGTACGGGCTACTACTCTCTCGTTTAAGTTAGTACTGATTCTTAACATCTTGTATGTAACTTTAACAAAAAAAAATCCAAATGGATAGTTTAAAAAACCAATCAAAATTGTATTAATACATGAATATGTTACCAAATTGTTTATTTTAATATTGTTTGTATTGTGGAAGCACTCCGCAAGAAACAGAATCATAAAATTAGCTGTTATCTAAACAGATCATAAAATTAGCCTGAAGACTTAATATAAGAACTAATAATAAGTTGATGTAAAACTAAATTTCAGCAGTTTACAGCTGGTTAATCTCCTTGGAAAATTTCTTATACCAATAAATATCAAGGTTCAAGACCAAATCCTAGAGCTATTTATGCCTATGTATAATTTCATTAGTAACAGTCTCATTGGTTATTTCTGCCATAAAAATTTGGGATGTGCAGCAATGTTTGATGGAGCAGGAACATTGCTGCTAAACATGACAGGTAGTGTCCTGGGTGACTGATGATGACCGAAAAACCCAGGTATAGAATGCATTGCAGCTTAAACTTCCAAGAAAATACACTCAATAACTCTTATTTTTACAGAAACTCTGTTCCAAAATTTTGCTGGAACATGCATTTTCTGCTGTACAAACCTGCATTTCAAATAACATTCCTATTTCCCTCACTTGCACTTGCACTTGCAGATTTCTTTTCTGTCCTTTCTCTTTTAGTTTCATTAGGAAAAAACGTGTTCCCTTCTTCCTCTCTATTTTCTGCTATTTATTAATACAATTTTATTATCGAACTTCACATTGTATTCATCTGTCTGAATACTTGTGTGATGTATGATAAAGCTTAAATATTCTTATAAAATTCTTTAGATACAGATCTTAGCATGCAATCAAAAATATTTTTATTACTTGGTGAATGACTTTATTGTGCTGCTTAAGTTCTTCTGAAACATAAAAGCAATTTCTATTTTAATTAACTGCTCAAAAATCATGTTAATTCTACAAATGTGAAGAGGAAACCCCCTGGAGTACCAGATAATTGCAGGGGCTCAGCAGCTGTTTGTTATTTTTATGGGGGAACACAGTTTTGGTGCATAGTATCTTAACATGTTACAATTTTGTCCTGCAAGAGTGAATATTTTACCCATCAAACCTCTGAAGACAACAAGATTTTCAAAGTAAGGTCTCATCAGTTACTCATTATGCTAACTAAACTAAACAGGATTTACAAAATTAAAGCAATGTAACAATTGTATCTGATTTTGAAGCATCTTGGAAAAACCATGTGACAAACACCCACTCTTCACTTGCAGTAAGGCTGCCAAGGTCATACGACAACTAGTGCCCTCCGCAAGACCTTCCTACACACAGCAGACTCACACTGCTCTAGTTCAATTCCAC
Organism: Dasyornis broadbenti; assembly: GCA_013397935.1. Taxonomy (NCBI): domain Eukaryota; kingdom Metazoa; phylum Chordata; class Aves; order Passeriformes; family Dasyornithidae; genus Dasyornis; species Dasyornis broadbenti. The sequence continues at coordinate 2,857,462 of VZRN01004656.1, read as the reverse complement.
AGTAGTCCCAAGACACTTTTCATTCATAATTCAGTGTTTCCTTTAGCTTACTTTAGCTTTTGTCCTACCAATCTTACAGTTTCACAGATTTTTTCTTAGGAGGTGAAATAACTTTATTTTTATCATTTCCAAGAGCTCAAAACAAGAACTAAAAGTTTCATTCATGTAAAATTCCACTTTCCTTCTAGCATATATATACTGTTGAAAATTAATTGAAACAGTTAATTTTTCTGAAGAACAGAAGTGTATGCTGCTAATTAACTATGTTTAGTTTTCTTCCCAAAATTTTCAATTACAACTACTTTCTTTAACCTCTCCATCCTCCCCTGTAAAAGCACTGGGTTTCAGGTCAAAACTACCATGAACTCTGGAAGTCTTTTTCTCAGCTTACTTGTTTTCTGTCTTCCCCAGTACATGTCTTCTTCTGAACTATTTTCTGATACAATGAAAAAGGAAGTCCATCAAGCAAACAAATTCATAGTGTGATTGAATATAGTCAGTTCTGCTTCCACTCATATGGTGCTTATGTTTACTAACAGCTCCCACCAAATTGGTGATGCCCGACAGATTTCATGCTTTGCAACAGCTGAAACACTTTCGAGTGCAGTCAGGTGACTCAGTGAAAGTTGGAGTAATGCATAAATGCATTTTCATTTGAGTCACGATTTAGTAGGTAAGGGGTGTCCTGAATAGTACATTTGTAGTAGTAATATGCAAGGTAGTTCTTGTTTGGTCAGTAGAAGATTACATATCAGGATGAAAAGTTATGTGTTCTGCTCTGTATAGAGCAATATAAATTTATCCCTATATCTGAAAAGTACATAACACTTTATTCATACCACTACACTAAAAACTGTAGTCTTGATTTTGCATGGTAACCTAAGAAATTTAGTGTATCAGAATTGGAATAGGAAAAAAAAATGTTTTACTAAAGTCTATCACAGAGTCTCTTTCAAAAGACTTTACTACTTTTCTTGGTTATTTTCATACATTTTCCTACTTTGCTTCCACAGAAATGTCATAGCTTTCTAGCTGTTTTCTGAACTGTGTCAGTAGAGCTGTCTGTCAGACCTCATATCACATAAAGATGCTCCTGGTGTTTAAACTATATAATGAAATAATTTGCTTCCATGAATATCAACTAGAGTAAACTTATTTATTCCTCCCCTAGAGACTACATTACAATCTGTTTGAAGAAAGATATGTTTCCTCTCACAATTACTTCACAGGATTATGATCTACTTCGAAGAGACATCTCCCTCACCAAGATGTCTCCTCAAAGATAACAGAAATAAGAGGTTGATATTTTCTATGAATATCACATGGTAATAGTATGAGAGAAATATTATTTAAATACCTTTTGCTATTCTTTTCATGTACCACTGCAGCTGGGACTTCCCAATCAGCTGATGAGCTAGGACCTTCAGATGAAATTCTTTTATAGCCATAATCAAAAATCACTCTGGAATTTACCACCATGCAGATTCAGCAACTCCACTGTGACTCAGGGAATTAAAACCAAATATCCTAATTTAAGAACTTGTTATTTTGATTAAAAACCAGCTGCATGTGCATCAAGAATAATATACTGGGAGGAACAGGATGTTGCAAAAAAGGCATTAGCTGTTTCCAACTAAGCTACACTCTGGAGAGATGAGCTTTTGGGGTCACTAAGTATGCGAGGAAAGCTTGTCAATGTAGAGCCAGAATTTTTGCAAAACAGAACACTTTTACAACATCACAAGCTGTATTTGTTTCTCTTAGCAGAGAAACAGTTCAGGCCTGCTGACATATAAGTGACTGTGAATTAGGATATACCTGACTTAAAGTACCAATGACTTTCACAGTGATGCCAAACACACGTTTTAAATCAAATACAACTGTCTTTATTACCAACTGGTTCTTGCCAAAGATGTGTATGGGTTTATATCTCTCACAACACAAAGGAAAACATGAACTTACTGAAGCAGTGGCAATGCTACAGTTGACATTAAAGGAAGCAAATTCCATAGTATACGTTCACAATAAAAATGTTACATGTTCAATTCATTTTGGTAATCAGTTTCGGTATTCACCTGGTTAAATTATTTTTCACATTGCAATGGAACTTAAGTATGGTTTCTAGAAGCACAACACAGTAATTCAGACGTAACATTATTTCTTCTTGTATATTTTTAATATCTAAAATAGAGGTGGTGCTTTTCTGTCTATTCAGAATTTACCTCAAATCTGCTTGCAAAATAATTTAAGTACATTAAAGGCGGAGAGAGCTAGGCCTGTTTAGCCCAAAGACACAAATGAGAGGAGCTTTATCCAAGCATACAAATACCCTAAAGGTGGGTGCCAAGAGGAGGGAGCCAGGCTCTTCTTGGTGGTGCCAAGCAATAGGACAAGGGGCAATGGGCAGAAACTGATGCACAGCAAGTTCCACCTAAACATGAGGAAGAACTTCTTTACTATAAGGGTGACAGAGCATTGGAACAGACTGGCCAGAGAACATGTGGAGTCTCCTTCTCTGGAGATATTTGAAACCCATTTGGATGCAATCCTGTGCAACCAGCTCCAGGTGAACCTGCTTTAGCAGGAGGAATGGACTAGATGACCTCTAGTGGTCCCTTCCAACCCTAACAATTCTGCGTGTGATTCAGCGAAGTTTTTGTAATTTTCTATTTTACTAATGATATTTTAAAATATTATCTGGTCTAAATAGAGTTAATTTCAAGATAAAGTGATGCAAGATTCAACACAACAAAACCTACCTGAAATTCCAGGCCATAGTTTTCTCTGCAGAATTCTCTCAGCTTAGGATACACATGTTCTCTTAGGGCACGCCTTTCTGCTATTGTATCTGTGTTGTGGAAAAAGATGCTATTAACAATATATAAACTCTTCTTTTAGTCAGGGATACATATTTAGCAGATAAAAAAGAGCCCTTAACACACAGAGAGCACTAATGAAAATCAAGTGCTGGGATTTAATCCCCAAACTGTCTGTTGTACAAACACATGGAAGCGTTTGCATGTGTAATAATACATGTAAAATAAATGTGTTTCTGTGTGGCAAAATTATGCTTCATACAGGCCTTAATGTTGCAGCATACTACAATATAACACAGATGAATTAATTCTGTAATTCAGTAGTCAGAATTTCTTTATTGGTTTTACTTTATTTATTTTCCAGAAAGCTGAATTTTACAAATAAGAAATACCATGGAACAAAGAGATATACCAAAGATGAAAGAGATCTTAATACTTAGTAATAAATCAATAACATGAATTAATAACATTGTCTCAAATGCTATCACTTTCTTCACCATCTTTAATCTAATAGTATCTTAAAAACAGTATTTATCATTAATAGCACTATTTATCTTTTGCACAGGTGATACCTCCTATAATACTAAATGTCCATTTCTGGTATCATGTTATCCTTACCATGCAAAATGACATGTTTTGATAATGAAATACAATATGGCAATGACACCAAAATTATTATTAAGTTCAGTATGTCCAACTTAATCTGAACACATTTATATAAAACAGATCACTTGCACATACTGTCAAATATGAAGTAAATTTGGTTAGTAAAGAAATCTTGTGTAGATAATAAATTTTTTTCTCTTTCACAAGACTAAGATACATGATGGATTTTGCTATAATGTGACCGAGTTGAGACCACAGAGATATAGCACTGTTGCAAAGTTATTTTCAAAAACAGAACACAACTGTTGTAAACCACTAGCTCTGAGTGCCATGTGATGAAAAATGAAGTGTTAACTTATGAATGATGGAGAACATCTACGGCAGGTAACATGTTATTTGTGCAATTGCACTGAAACAAAACAATAGATTACAACTGGTTTGACGTTTCCCATATTGCTGCAAATAAGAGACATATATGCAAATCTAACAATGCTTTAGTGCCAAAATCAGAGCCACAGCTGATATATCTAAATCAGATATCTGTTCACAGAATCATGGTCACAGATTTATAATGCTTTTTATTAAAAAAATTCTAGGAAAGGGTGAAATCTGTAATTTAATTTATTACACCAAACTAATAATATCCTTCTTACTATTTAAGCATATCTTTGAAATATTACAGTAATGTGTGGTCTAATTACCACTTATTTTCACGAACAGAAAGCAATCCAGAAATACCCAGAGCATTATTTCTTGTGAAATCTTCATCAAGGTAAGAAAGTCTATACAAAGGCTGAAATGTACAGTCAGGTTTAATTCAATTTATCTGAATTACCTTCATGAACTTTTCATATGCAAAAAAGTCAAAGACATGGCAGTTTTCAGAAAACATCCTCTCTAAGCGCAATAATGTAATACCATGTAATAATGATTTGTTTTAAAATATACTAACTGTGCTTACATGTTTTGAAGACAATGGTCCAAGAAGCATTTTCAAGTCCCTGCTACATCACAGATTTTCCATTTGACTGTCTGCACATCATGTAAGGCGAGACCCTCACTCTAATGTGTAGACCTTTTACATATTCAATTTGAACACTGTAAATAAGAGACCCTGCTCTGGGCTACATTCAGATGAGCGTAGCCTTTCTTTCTCTCGGCAGTTATTATGCTCCTCTCCCTGACACTAACTAAAGAGGCTGCACCAGTGGTGCTGCACCCAGCTCTGGGCACCCTAAATCAGGAGGATGGGGAGGAAACTGGAGAGGCTACTGAGACAGAGGCCAAAAGCACATGGCCTACACAGAGAGATAGAGGGATCTGGGCATATTTAGTCCAGTGAAGACTGTAAGAGGGACCTAACTGCAGCCTACAATTACTTCTGAGGCATGTACAAAGATGACGGAGCCAAGCTCTTTGTGGTAGTGTCAGGAGAGAACAACAAAGTCAATGATAACATATTAGAGTTTGGAAGTTCAGGTTGGACACCAGGAGAAACTCCTCCATCCTTGGAGCTCCTCGACTCAACTAGACAAGTTCATAGTTGACCAAATTTCTGTTGATAGCACTTCAGGAGGGAGGTTAGCCCAAATGACCTGACTGGAGTGCCCCTTGCAACCAGCAGTGATCCTATCTCTCAGGAGAACTTGCAGGTTTGGCTTAGTTACCCAGGCTGCTCATACACTGCCTGGGAAGAGTTTTGCTCCTGTCTTGGCTAGTGCAAGCAAAGCTGTAGAGTAAAATAGCTGGTGCTAAGGACCCAATGTCCATGCCATATGTTTTTCAGGGCATTTTACTCTGGCTTGAGCCCAACCCTCAAAAATATTTGGAATGCATTTAGTGAGGTTCTGGAGTTATCTTCCTGTTTTCCATTGAAAAAAAGTCCAATTCATGCACACTAAGACCACCCTATGATGTGAGTCAAGTATATTAGTGATGATCAAGAGATTCACCTCACTTGCAGATCTGGATGAATACAGACACATCCTACAAATATTTAGGAACGGAGTGAAAAAACGAGAACTCTCAGCTCAGAGCTGCCTGTGTTAGTATATAAAAGGGATGGATGAGTTGCTCCCTCCTTAGGATCCACAGTCATTAATTTTCTCTCATACTTTAGTGTCTAAGTCATCCTCTTCTCGCAGAATGTAGTACACAGCTAACAAGGCTAATTAGTCAGAGGGCTGCACGATGCCAACACAGCAACATTATTTTGGCTCCAAAGCAATGGTGTTGCTGTACATTGTGATAAACACCAATTGCGTAGTTTGCTTTATTTGAAATACTTAATTTTTTAATCTTCACAGAAGCTGAGACCCTTAGATCAGTTAGTGATAGAAGACTGTATATTCCATTTTCTTTGCCTTAACTTGGGTTAATTTTGGCATGCAAGTTTATGAAAGCACAGAGCATCCTATCTTCATGATCAAGTAGAATAAACTCTGTTGAAAACCAACTTATTACTCAGTTACTGAGATAAACCAAAATGATTCTTGCCTTTTAAAATGGAAATCAGTCATGTCTACAGCTTGGTTATTAAAGAAGCAACAATCCATAGTTATTGTTCACAGTTACTTAAATGTGACAGCAGACAGAATAGTCTTAGTAGGGATCTAAAATAGGCTAAGTTGCAGGAATAACAACAAAAAAGGGAAGTATTGGAAAACAAGCAGAATTTAAGAGTAAACATGATTAAGTGATAAATAGGAAATACTTTGCCTGAGGTTTACAACAGATAAAACTATGTTCTGCTACTTTCCATTTATGCCCATAGGATTTATACCGCAGAACCCTGCTGACTCTAGTTTTAGAACATGGTGTTGTTCCCTGCAGCATAACGTGTAGAGTCTTGTTCAGGAAAAGAAACAACACACTGCAGGAGTAGTGCTACATTTGTAATATCTTAAAAATTAAATAGATAAAACATTGCTTCAACTAGAACCGTGTTCTGGATGAGACACTTGGCATACCCATTCTATATTTTTATTCCTACCTCCATATTTAATGGAATGTGCTTATCTAATTGGAATTTGAGTCTCGTGCCTGTATTAATTGATTTTAAGAATTCCTGTATTTGAAAAAAGTTTTGAAACTTCAAGGAAACAGAAGTGTATATAGTTACGATGAACTGTGGTAATTAGTATGGAAGGCAGTTAAGCTGGTTTAATTAAATATAATCTAACTTGATTTAAGATGACAGCAAATCTGTAAAGCTGGCAGTCCCTAAGAACAAAAATGTCACACAGGCAAATTCCACCTTCCAGGCTACTGCTGCAGATGAACGGATTAACTAAATTACATTATTCTAGTAGCCAAAATGAGACAGTAGTTGTGAGATGAGCTTTCTACACCTCATAATATTACTTCTGATACTCAGAAACACAAATAATAGCTCACAATAAATTGTGGGAATGAAACTACATCTGAAAAAATTCAAGAGAAAACTTAAAAAAAAAAACCCAACTCTAAACTTGTCTCCAATATTTAAATAAACCCAAATCCCAAGTCTTGTGCAAGACTTGCTGAGTGCACATCTTCCAAACAAGAGTTAACTCTTGCAGATGGCTGCCTCCTAAGCCATTCCATAACCACACTGTCCTGCCCAACCCTACACTTTGAATGGACTGAGAATGTCTGCACAGCCTCCTTCTCTGCATGCATTCAGTGTAATCCTGAGGGCTGAACTGAATTAGTCACATATCCATCTATGTCCTTTCTCCTGTCCAAGAAACACAATTGTTTGTGTGCAGTGTGATTTCTGAAGGCTTGTAGCTCAGTCAAATCACTGCCAGTTTTCATTAGTGTATGCCAAGGTGTTGCTTCTCAGCGTGAACTATTTCCATGCAAAGTCTGACCTTCAAACACAAGCTGTTCTGCTATTAAAGTCACTTATTTTAATAGAAAAAGTACATTTTCCCTTCTTCTGTTAGTAAATAGAAGATGTGTATTTACAAAGAGTTGCCAAACATTAATCTGTGGGATAAAGTAAGTCATGGAACACAGCCCTGTTGAAGAAAATTTCAAAACATATATGCAAGTGAACAGAAAGCGTTAACATGTAAGCCTCATGGAAATTGCCCATTTCCAAGCACCGGTTATTTTGTCCTAAGACTAAACAGTTTATCTTCTTGCTGGTGGTGTACTGGTCTGGGTTCAGACACAGTGATGGGAATGGCTGTTTTCATGTACGTTGGCTGCAGTCGCACATCGCACATCGCACATCTACTCAATCAAGGCTTGATGAGATTGCTCAGGAGATTGCTCAGCCCCATTCTCCTATCCTGTGTTGCACAGGAGGTGACAATGTGGTGAAGAGAGACCCATTTGACCACCCTCAAAGGAGCAGCACATTCAAATTGACAGTCTGTTCATGGAAACAACCTGTGAATAACCTACCCATGCATGATGCAAGCTAAGGCCCTCAAGCAGAGGAATATCCTAAGCAAGGAGGGTATTTGCCCTACCACTGTTTGACTGACAGAGGAACATTGCAATACCCAGCTTGAGAGAGCCAGCAGGAAAATTGTTGACTGACATAACAAGTTGAGGCAGGCAGCTGAACCTGGAAGAACCCAGGCAGAAAAAGAAGGGAAAGAAAAAAGCTGCTCTTGCAGCTGTTCAAGGCACCACAGAAATGAATGTCATATAGGGTCACAGAGCTGTCTACAGGTTTCATCTCCAGCCAGTCACCCAAGAAAGAGCAGCTCCTTATATGCGCAGCAGAAACAATGTCTGTATCACCTCCTCCACTCTTGGTGTTCTCGTGCTTTGCAGTAGGTCAAGACACACTTGTGGGAGGTTTTCACCTCACATCTTTCATCCCTCTTCTCTGTTACCAAAGTCTCCTGCACAAATTCACGCCGTTATGGTTATTAACACATAATGTTGGAGTCTCTGGTGCAACTATGGAAGCCCTGGATGAGCAGTGAACTCCTGATCTAGTTCTGAATGCATGTCCACCAAGATACCCAACTATTTGCTTTCTCTAAGTATTCTAAATGCTTAGATTTGCCAGAAGGGTAGGACAGATCCTTGCCATAGGATATTTTTTAATGCATTGCAGTACTAAAAAATGTGGGTATTTTATAACCATTGTCTATTAACTGCAGTGAGAATTTCTGCGCTTTAATTATCTAAGGTTAAAAATTACTTAGTAGCAGTGCCAAGTAAGAAGTGGCTGCCAAGCCTCTTAATGCTAGTATGCTCTTGACTCATATGACTGTTCAACTGAATTATTCCTTTTAAACTGCCCTTTTTACTGATAATGCACAACAGCATTGTGTACTACCTGTGCTACTAAAAACTTTGAATACTAGAAGGTAATATGTCCCTAAATATTATGGAAAATTTGTCTCTGAAAACAATACCATAATAATAAGTAATTTGCATTTCTGTGGTGCCTTTCATCTCAGAATCAGAGCATTTTGCAAGCAATAAGTGAGTTTGAATAATGTAGCAGGTAAGAGAGGGAAGAAAGACTTGAGCTCCCTAGTACCCTTGCCTTTCTAGAAAGTGAACTCCACAGACAATGGTGTCATTTTTTGCCTTGGAGTTTCTGTGAGGAGAGAGCATTAGAATGCTCTCAAAGGAATCCAAAGCTTCCCAGGATTAGGTAGACTGGGAATGGGAATAAGTTGGTCTGGGTCCCAGTGTCCCCTCCCCAAACAACAATGCCAACCTTCAGGTCTCTACTGGCTCTCTAGAAGGGAAATAAGAAACTGGACAGACTGAAGACCATTCATTAATTCAACTAAATCCCACAACTAACTAACCATCCAAATAAATTCTGATTAGCAAAACACTGCAACATTACTGTGATGTAACACAGCTCAGTGTCTTCACTCCACCTGATGATGGGAGCTCTCTCACTAGATGTGAAAAAAGTTTACATGATTCAGCCTTCTCAGTTCTTAAAATACAAGACTGGACTAAGCATTTCAGCCCAAAGGAATACCTGTTTGTCATGAAAGTCAGAAGAAATAATGAAAAATAACATTAGGATGGTAAGTAATTCTAAGATGTGTCTTTCAAGTGGGAAGAAATGACAAGGTGTGACTTCAAATCTGTGATTTACACCGGAACACTTAAACAAACACACTTTCAAAACAAAAGACTTAACTAGGCAGGATTCAAAATGTAGGGTGTAATTATAAGCCTAAAACTTCTAGTTGCAGCAATTACCGCTTCTTTTTTAGCCCCAAATCAAACAATACCTGATTTTAAATGAGGCATAGTTTTAAAATCTATTTCTCTGAAATATTCCATGTTGCCAGTTCAGTAAGATGCCAAATCTAAACACATATACAATAAGTATACAAATGCAATATGCATTTTTAAAATTATAATGTTTTTAAAATTATAATGGCCAGATTTCACAGTGTCATCTTATAAAATACCCTGCATCTTAACTGCTAATACGTTTAACCAGTGCCACCTATTGGTTTAACAATAAAACCCAAACAATAAAAAAAAAAAAAAAAAAGAGTTGACTAATAAAATCAGAGGGGTCAAGACCCATGTTAAAATACAGAATTTAGGAGAAACATCAGTATTGAACCAACAAAAGGGAAAAGTGGTTCCTATATCCAAACACCAAAATTAAAATTTTCATTATTCACATGATTGTCTTTCCAATTTGAAACAAATGTTGGTTTCTGATAGTTCTATTCTGTGTGCAGCATGCTTACATGAAAATATTTGGAGTCCAAAAGTTGGTGATGTTAATGGAAAGATCTGCTAATCTCAGCAGATTTTAAATGAAGTTCTACAGTTGGTACATATTGAAAGCTTGTATCTTTTGATACCTTCCACAGAGTTTGGGTGAAAGCTCTCAATCCACAAATAAATCAATCAGTAAATAAACATTACACACTCTCGTGTCACTCTAGTGGTGATGGTATGGATGAAGACTCTGAGGGAGAATTTTATCTCATAACGTGACCTAATTAACTAACTTCACATTACCCCTTGGGAACAGTGCACCCTTATACATAGATGTTCTTAAATAAAACAAGAGGAGTTAGGTTGACCTGGAATCCTTTCCCAAGCCTGCAAATGCTCCCTAGACTGCTGCTTGGGTGCATAGGTGTCCTTGTGTCCCTTGACTGTGATTTGTGGCAAACAATGAAACGGAAAAGCATCTGCACGCAAATGTCAATAAACAGCAGGAGCTTTAACAATGCCTTTGGTTGAAGGCAGAATCTCCACAGGGCTTTTTGCACTCTGCAAACTGCACAAGTGGAAGAATTCAAAAAAGTCTAATTCTTTCATTTAATAAAGCAAATTAGGAAAAGCTCCTGAAAACACGACAATTTGCAAACCATTATTGCCATACAATTAAATGATGTGACAAGTGAAACTGAAGACACAGCACATTTACTAACACCAAAATTAAGTCTGAAAATTATCTCTGCAGAACACCAGAGCTTATTAAAAATACGCACTGGAAAACAACAAGGCCTGTTAGGAGAAGAATTTGCTACTATGATCAAAGTTATTGTGAAAGAAAAACTTCTTGTGAAGTCTAAAGGAGGAGTTCTAAATGAGTTGTGGAAAAATGAATTACAGAGGACAGAAATAAGGGCCAGTGCAGTAACAAAGTTATGAGCACAAGACCTCTCTTCATTGAGAGGTGTCACTTCACAATTCAAAAAATTACGGAATTTCCCAGAAAGCAGAATAAAGGCTTACAACACTGGAAAATACTTTTAACAATTAAGTTGTGTATACTGCAATAGCTTTGCTACCTTTTTTTTCTTACATCATGAGACCAAAGAGAAAACCATCAGGGTGTGTTACTAAGGCACTTAAGGCAATGAGGCTGTTGCAGTCAATAAAGCAAAGGGATGTCACAGACGTTCTTCCTCCAAACTGCAGGTTCAAGTGTTGGAAGAGAATGAAATAGTATTTGTAGGCTTTGAAAAAGCATAGAGCAGAGCAGAGCCCTAAAAATCCACAAGAAAGCCAGTCTCATAAAAGCACACACTTACTTCACAATACAGTCTGGTGAAGAACCATTAAAAACCTCATTCTGAAGAAATTCCAATAAACACACTGATGTGACTTTGCATCTGGCAGTACTGCAGAAAGTGGAAGAGCTCTGCAAGCACTGTTGGCCCCTGAATAGAGTTGCCCTTCCCTTCTCTAAATTTTCTACTTAGGTGCACAAGTCACAGAGCTCCAATTCAGGTTGCCTTAAGTTTGGTGCAGTACAGCCACAGTTTGAATCACTACAAAACTGCTGAAGTTGGTTGGGCCAACTGTAAAAGCATAACTGATAAATGTAGCCTACTGCATGGGCTTCAAGTGAAAGATGTGAAGACTTTTATGCCAGAAGATGAAAAAGTCTCAAACCTGACACTTTTGGGTGTGCAGAAGCGCCCACACAAGAACAAGAGCTGCTGCTTGCTATCAGTGCAGTAACTTTGCATCAATACAGTAGGAGTTTTCTATGCAATAGATTTTTTTTTCTTGATGCTAAATGGAGAGGATTAAATAACATCACTGAAGAGTCAGAATAGCTCATGGCTGCTGTAGAAACTGCATCAAAGATGAAGAAATAAAATGACAACCCCAGCAGAGTCGAGCAGCTGCTAGAGGGCATTAAGCCCAGAACAATGGGACTACATGAGGGAGGGATGCCAGAAACTCAACTACAGCTTGCCTGAAGAAGAGAATCTCAACTGATTTCTGTAAAGGACTACTTCACATACTCACAGACAACTTCAATCTTGGTATTAATACCCACTTACAGGTCCTGTGGTACAACAGTTTTTAAAAGTGAGAATTCCAGGTAGGGTCTGCACTGAAACCCACTGAACATGGCTAAATAATTAAAAAAGCTGGCTCATTTTGATGGATTATGTAATGTCTGAGAGGCAAACAGTGATTGACATGTAAAGGAAGAGTGATTTATCAGACCTTGTTCTCCTTACCCTCCTAATTCTAATGATTCATCTAAGAATTATTTTTAGTGAAGATTATATAATCCAGTTGAAAAGGCTATTGTTAATAAATTTTATAATGTACCTGTTTTTATCAGTCAAATGTTTTTCTGATGCCTTGATTTTCCTAGCTATTGCTTTCTTGCTCCCAATTTTATTAATTTCTTCTGCTTGATAACCACATTTTGTGAATTACATGTAAAGGTAACGGTAAATTTGCAGTTTAACAATCTTTAGGAGTTAGCAATTGAAAAAGGACAACACATGTTCCAGTCACTTCATTTGAGCAGCAGATGTAGTTGAAACAAGTAAGTTTAATTTCTCACAAATATCTTATACAAGTATGATACAGAAAATAATATTTTTCTTCCAGAACTGGCATATGAATTTAATTAATTAATGACTGAACTACAGAATGTTACCCAGATTAGCACTTTCAAATTAGTTTAGCCATCCTCCCCAACTCTTTGCTCTTATTTTCCTGATAATAATACCCAATGAGTTACAATTACCTTTAAAGGAGGATAAAGACCTTTTATGATGCTATACTCTTAATGGCAGTGTAGAATCTGACTGAAAGGGTGGACTTGACTTTATTTCCATTTCTTGCACTGCCAGACACTATCAGTCTTTCTCAGTGCCTGCAAAGGCATTTGTCCCTTGGCCATAGAACAGAGAAAAAGTAATATTTTACTTGCCACACCTACACGGTTAAAGACCACTGAATCCATAACTGGAGATTTTATTTGAAATGATTTTGACATTTACATAATGACTATGAGGAGCTGACTGTGGTATTAACATTGTAACAATATACCAGCAATGGAATTGTTTTATAGAATTATATAATATTATACATGGTTGATTATCAAAAGTATAAAATAGAACATTTTTAATTAAAACAAGTGGAGTGTAAAGTGATTATTTGCATTTTAATCTCTGTTTTCTAAAAAAAGAGAGGAATAAATGATGAACTGTGTCTTCTACATGTCTTCTGTTCTCTTTTGAAAAGTATTCTTAACTCATTGGCTGACATTAAACAAATCAGACCAACAAATCACCCTGTCAATAAGAGAAATCCTGTAAATGAATCTCCTCCTCCCATTCATAAATAAACCACTACAGGAAAAGCTGTAATGCGAGCTGTAACATTAGACACTTCATAAATGCCTCATTTCCAGAAAAGCTTCACCTGAAACAAGCAGACCACTGCAGGACATACATCCATGATAAAATTATCCTTATGGGTATTGCTTTATATCATCGATCTTTTGTATGGATGCTCAGATCGAGTTCCTGACATGGTAAAAGGATGAGGAGGCATAAACTGGATTTCAGAAATTTGTGAATAATTACATACATTAGTTACTGAAAGTTACTGAAACTCATTCTAAACAAGGAAATTTTCAGGACTTTTTACTTTGGTCAGTTTATTGACTAATGAGCTTATTTTGTGTCTGTATGTTGCTGTAAGCATGACCAGAGAGCTATGGAAGACAACAGCAGTATGCTGTACAGTCTGCTTTCCTGTGTATTTTCTTAACTGGTTTGGAGACAGCTCATGAAGAGTGAGCTAATCAGTCAGGACTGGCACAGGTACGTTTGCTCCAGCTTCAAGCAGGAAGACAGACCTGAAGGCCTCAAGAGGTCCCTTGCAGCCTCCCGTCTGTGGCACTGAGTTACATTCCATCTAAAGTAGGTATGTGTGGCTCTAACAGAGGTCCAAGGAACCTCAGGCAGCTATTTAATTAGTCTTTTTTTTGCTGTGCAAATCACACATGGGATCATGATAAGATTGCTAGTAGGGTGAAATGGGCTCTGTTAATAAATATTTTCAAGTGTTTAATCATACCACCGAGGAGTGTTACTATACTGAAGGCTGCAGCTCTGCCACCCCAGGAAATGCTAGGAGCAGGGTAAACAAGAGCATTTGACAGGCTCTCACAGTTTGATATTTGACCTATTTAGCTATTTGATCAGTCCCAATGATTGATACGTACAACAGCATGCCTCTGTATTAAGTTCAGCGTAGAAGTCCTGCCATTTGCTAGTCTTTCCCGTTTTTGGCAGGAAGTGTATTTTGAAGACTCTGATAAATCTAGTCTCAAAAGGTGACTTTTTTCTCTAGATCCAGATTCTGCACAAGAATGACTGTAGCTGCTCAGGCCTCAGGTCTGTCCAGCACAGTGTCCTGTCTCCAACAGTGGGCAACTGCAGGTTGAGAAAATTTAAGACCAGGCCAAAGATAGAGTGAGCCATTTAATTATGGTGGTGATGAGGTCACTTACAAGGGTTGCATTTGGTCCATGTCCTCCTTGCCCAGCACAGCAGCATGCACGTGGTACTCTGCACTGACTTTGGCCTTCTTACCCTTTACTTCGCTACACTGCCTGTCTTCAGCTACCCGTGATTTAGCCCTACTCCCCTTTTGGCTACAGATTTTGTAAGTAAAAACCTCTCCCTGATACAAACCCTATAATAATAAGAGTAGTGTCAAGCCAGAGGAGTTATTTTAGAGGAGCACTGACACAACCATGATTAAATTGTGTTCCCTAATTCCATTATTATCCTTCTTTAATTAAAATTCCAGTAAAGGGATAAAGCAATTGTCTTGAACAGCACTGCCTATACTAAAACCTGCCAGATTTCTTTGTATTCCATACACATGACTATTTATGATATTATATTTATATCTACCACCTTCAATATATTAAAACCTTAAATTACTGTAGGTAGATATTACTAATGTATTATTACTGCAGCCTGAAAGGGTATCTTATCACAAAATACTCTTTCAGCTGCTAAATTCAAAGACATTTTACTTTTTTAAGATGAAAAAAATTGCTACTTTGGCACTGCCCTCATATCTTGAATTGGAAGTTTAGTAACTCCTTGATCTGAAGTTTTCTTAATGTGATATATATTTTAAAATTCTCCAAACAAAACTTAAAGTCCAGCGTAGGATTTTCTCTCGTGTATTCAGAAATCTGCGGACACATGCCCACATAGTCACGTATGTAAGTTTCTTAAGAGGAGTTATTTTGCTGCATAAGCTTAAAGATAGGTTGCCAAGTTATGTAGTTATGTACCTTTTGTATTACACTGCTCTCATGTGATTACACAAATCCCACCGCAGAATACACGTGATCTCCTTGAAAAGCAGCCTTGGAAATCCTCTTCAGCTTGCTGCACAGCAGACTGTTACTCAGCTGAGAGGTCATCCCACTGCCCTTGAGCAGGTAGAAAAGAAGCTCCCCTCTCTTGATGGGGGAAGGCACTGGGACGCTGCCTGCTCGGTGCTGTCTCTCATTCAAAGGTCTCACACCTTGCTGAGGGAGCAATTCACAATAAGGACCTGATTCAATACCACTGCTGTCCATCATCTAATATATTATCTGAGAAATCAGTATCACATGGCATTTGCACACTTGTTTCATTGTCCCTTGCTGTACTTAGAAACTGTGTTGAGGGGCCCAAAGCTCCCCTTTGTCATTGAAAGAGAGCCACTGCCCCCAAGAACAAGGCAGAGTCTAGCATACAAATGCATCTGAAGAAATAAAGCAATATTGCCAAATTAGAAAGAAAAAAAAAGAAATTGTAGGTTCTGCTTTGTTTTAATATTATTTCTTCAGTGCTATGAAAAGCATTCATAGAACCTAAGCTGCAGGTGCATACAACTCTGTTTACAAGTTTACTTGCAGATAAAATCTAAACTCTGTAAAGCTTTTATTTTCACAATAGCATTCAACAAAATCTAGGCAGTCCTTCAGCATTGCTAGAAATACAACCTTGAGTGGCGCCCTTTGAATATACTCAGTTCTCACAGAAGAACTGAGCACTACCAGCAAGTTTGAATATAGTCTATGAGACACTGTGACTTGAGTGTCACACATCTATTTGTAGCATTCTACACAGTTTATAGTATTTTATATAATTTATGTATATGTGTGCATATGTGTGTACAGACACTATAGGCACGCAAAATTGTAATTTTAATATTTTAAATAATAAAAAAGAATGGACATGCGGTCAAAAATTTTAAGTAGATAGTGTAAATACCTAATCCATTTGATGCTGATAATGTTGCTTAGCGGGAAGGTGATTTGAGTTTCAGGTGATTTTGCTTATTTCTAAATATAAAGAAAAAACCAGAAACTCAACAAATTACATTGTTTGCTCTTTTACTAAAAAACCCCTCACCCAATACGTCTTGAACACAGTACTGTTGCCAAATGCACATCCTACCTTTTGAGTACATGAATAAAAAATGTTGTTGAAAAATAAACAAAAGTTCTCGATGTTGCCATTTGCTTCTTTTGTACATTTAGGGTGAATCCTTAGCCCAGTCTATAGGCTGCATAAGCAAATAACCCACATGAAGAAGGAGGACACAAAGAGCAGTTCTTTTCATACAGATTATGAGATTATTACAGTTTTTCGAGCTAATCTGTGTGACAGAATAAACTTCAATCCAATTCAGTCTTCACCCTAGTCCAAAACAACACTTTAGTCTAACGGGAACAAACGCTTGAGAACCTCCTTAACAAAAAGTCATCTTGTATTGGTTCTGCTTGAGATCTATCTGTCCTGCCTTGCAAAAAAAGTTAAAACCTCCATAAGATTTGGTCATACAGTCTGAAGGAGAGTCAGATCTTGCTTTCTGCTCAACCACACCAACAATGGAGTTGTTGCACAGCACAAGAGGAAAGAGAAAATTACACATAGAGGCAGAAGTACTGAAAATGGCAAGTTTCTTTCCAGCTTAATAAACCATTGGTATCTCTAACCTCTGGACCTCCTGAAATAAGATATATTTCAAAACAAGGTTCACACCAAAACTGGGTACTTGAATGACTTTTCTCCCCCAAGCCCTGAGATACTTTAAAATTACTTAACTCCCTTCCCCCCCTCCCCCCCTCCCCTAGTGGTAGCTTCGTTTTTGACTCTTAAACACTACAGTGATGTGCGTCACACAAAACCTTAAATAGGTACAAAATTGGGTAACCAGAACTAACACTTAGCACAAAAACAGTCCTGGAGTTATTTGTCTCCACATCTCCGCAACACCTCCTTTGCAATTTCATACACTTGAACATCTGTGATTTTCTTTAGCTAAGGAATAAATTCCACTCAGGTTATATAAAATTGTCTTTATAAAAAGATCTTCATGTAACATATCCAAGTAGGGACACCATATGGTATTTTGGGCCTGGTCAGAATGGACTGCCATTAACTAAGCATTATTCTGGCCTTTGAATATTTTTCCACTTTAACATTTCCTCCATTATATTTTTCATAAGGAAAACAATATTTCAGGTAAAAATAATATAGTAGACCTGGAACATGCTAAGGTTGCAAGAATATACTTTTCTCTTATCACATATGGCAATAACTTTGTAATTAAAGCAATCATAATTCTTCATCTGTTTTGAGTTATCCACCATCATGTTCTAAATGACAAACTTCCATGACTTTTTTTTTTCACATGTACATCAAGATGGATAAAATCATACATAATTCCTGAAAAGCAGCCTATAACAATAGGTTCAAATTAAAGCATTGGTGAGACCTGTTTCTGCAATAATTATTTACTCCTTCTCTAGTCAGCAAAACTATTTGCTGGTGGGAATTTTGCTTTATGTATCATAAGAAAATATGTAAATTTGGCATAGAACACTTGTACTTTACTAGAGTTGAATGTTTTTCAAATTAATACAATGTTCTGGATGATGCATATCAATGGAAATAAACTAAGGTGAAAAACTGAGTAATATATCAAGAAAACTCAAACTCATTCAATAGCATAAGACAAGGAAATCTCACTCCAGCAATTCATGGGGAAGCTGGTCAAGTTCCAGCCGTACAGGTTAGTTTTATACTGTGCTTGTACAATGGAATCACTTAAGTGGTGGTAATATCAGTAGCATCTTCTATTAGAATAACATCTTCATTTTATATTTTTACATGTATACATAGGACTTCATATTTAGGATCGTTAATCATGTGAGAACTACTAGTTGGTTTAATGATTTTTAAAAATGGGTAAAAACTGGAGGCACAGAAGCCATGAGGAGTTTAACGGGGCTGTTAAACCTTGTTCATGATCTCATCAAAATTGTTTCTTTTTGTACAACAAAAAGGTATTAATAAGCTCAAAAATGTGAACTGTCAAAATCCAGTAAAAGCAACCCACTGCTGGGACTTGGGAAGTATGCAAGGGTGCTGCACAGAGGAGAGTGCAGTATGTAGCTGAAATAGTGGATGGGAAAGTGATCATCCTTACCATGTGAAGTGCTAGGTGCAACCCTGTTCACACTCTGAAGTAACGCTGACTAACACCACCTATGTCGGGACACACTCAGATTCTATATAAAGGTATTATCATCCTGTCTGCTGCGGAACTACCTGTGTGTAGGATTTGGCTTTATACATTGACAGTGCATTCATTTGTTTCTACTGATTACTAAGGCATCTTCACAACTAAAACTCCACGAGCTCAGAGTAAAAAGATTATCCATGTCTTAACTAATTGAAGAAATAACAAGACGTGAGGTCAAAATAGCAAAGGTTTAATTTCCCCACTTTCAGAAGAACCAACAGGATTCAAAATTTTCAGAGTTTTGACTGCTTGTTCCAATTCACTGGATTTCATTTTCAAGACAAATTCCTAACTCCAGTTCAGGCACCAGTTTCAACCAGAACTCATAATATTGCCTTATTTCACCACATAACTTCTTGAAACGGCAAACTGTGCAACTCAAATAACTTTCGGTTTGAAGTAGTGGCAAGAATCATTGTAATGTTTGGAACCTATACAGGGCTGATATCTCAGTTCCATGTAATGCAGCCATATGGGAGTTTATACCTGTTGTTTTTCACATGAACTGTATGTTACTGACAGGCATCTATATAGGCACTACTGAGTAGCAGAAACTGTCATTAACTGTCTGCTGTTACAGATTTCTGCAGTTCACAGATTTCTACATGCAGCAGTAAAGCACTTATTACAATCAGGCAAATGTGACTTACTTTCCTTATCATTTTGAAGTAATGAAAATATCATGAGAAAACCAAAACCCAATAAAAATCTTCAACCTCCTTTAGCCAAAATGCCCATTTAAATGCATATTTAAAATATTGCTGATTGCGTATATCTACTGAAATGTGAAAACAGGTTTATTTGTATTCAAATAGTAAAGCAACTTCCATGTTTGTAAAGATCCAGTCATTTTCAGTGATATGAAGATGGATTAATTGACATCAACAACTTGGGCAAAACTGTACTGCTAACTACTAGGGGAAAATACAGTTTCACTTATCTGCAAAATTTCCTCTAGAAAACAAGACTGCAAAAGAAAGCAATCTTGCTCCTACTGCCCATGCTCACTGTTGCCACTTGTTCTTTTTAGGGACTGCTGGTTAAGAAATTTTTCAAATAACCATTTTCTTAGTTGCATTATAAAAACATAATGTATTTCAGTCATGCTAAAGTATGTTTATAAAGAACAGACCAAAAACTGATTATCAGAGCTCGTCCCTATACACTTATTAAATATAATTCAAGAAAGCTTCTTTTAGGTTTGTACACTTTC
The DNA here is from genome assembly GCA_013397935.1 of Dasyornis broadbenti. NCBI lineage: Eukaryota > Metazoa > Chordata > Aves > Passeriformes > Dasyornithidae > Dasyornis > Dasyornis broadbenti. The sequence continues at coordinate 2,837,506 of VZRN01004656.1, read as the reverse complement.
AGTGGGAGATAAATTTTTCTTGTGACTGTTAGCAGGATTAATCCCTGTGCTTCTCTGGTAGCACAGTTCAAGTCTACCTCTGTGCATTTGAGCGCTCACTGTCCTTTTTCAGGAATGCCCTGTATCAAGAAGAAGGGGTATAAACTGTAGTGATATACTGAAAATTAACAAGACAGGCCTTAGTCATGCAAATATACCTGTAGTTAGGGGCTTGAATGTGCTAGCAGGGTTACTGAGTAGGAATACTTCAACATTTTCATCCAGAATTTTTGCACTGGGAGATTTTTCAAGTGTTTTACCAACAACAGTTCTATTTCAAAGTACTTTAGTAGATGACATCTAAACCCCATTATAAGCCAATTTCTCACTTATCCACATATACTTTTTTTAAAGTCACATGCAGTCAGTAATACTTTAATAACAGCACTGTGACCGATAAATAGTAATGGCTGTTTCTTGTCATTGAGAGTCCTTAAACGTTCATAAACCAAACCTGTGGCCACTCTGAAATTTCAGTCCCCTACTATCATTTTTAAAAGCAGGAGCAATGTCACAGGTAAAATGTTTGACATGAGGAGTGTTAATCATTGTGACCATGTGAGACTACAAGGAAGGTAATGCCAACAATCTTATAATGTTTGAATTGTTTTCTTTCAGAGTTGTCTTTTATTTTATAGCTGATATTTTTCAAATCACAATGTCAGGGTAAAATCCTCCAAATGGGTATACATGGCTTTAAATCCCAACTTTCAGAATGAGTTTAGTGGGTTTTCTATTTTAGCAAATATCTAGCTAACATACCAAGCTACCCCAAAAGCCATTCACATCAAATGCAGAGACATCAGTGGCTTCACAGTTAAGGCAATGCTTGGCAGAAATCAATTTCTAATGAGTAACGTATCTTCTAAAAAATCCACAGAAATTTTCTTTCAGAGCCAAATAGACTTTTTTTTCAATTATCACTTTTTAAATATCTCTTTGCATAGATTGCCGTGATAAACTGCAAACATCTTCATGCCTTCCTTAAAGAATACCATTTTAAACAAACAGGGATGTAGAATATGAGAGCTGAGAGTTTCCTTGTGTTGAAAGCAAGTAAGTGCTGGAGGTGTGGGAATTCT
>VZRN01004656.1:2767502-2829041 GCA_013397935.1 Dasyornis broadbenti | reverse complement strand
TTTTTTTTTTTTTTTTCATTTTCTCTTTTGCTATTTTGATTTTGAATATACAGTAATGGGATATATGTTAGGTTTTCAAATCACTTCACTTTCACAAATGCTAAGGAAAGGACTCCAGCCTGGAATATGATTTCCAAATATGGAGGGATAAGAACAATCCTGGTTTTCAGGAGCTGTCAAGCAATGGGATTATGCACCTGTACAATATATAGATTATTTTGTATTTCAAGGAAAAGAGAGAGTTTAATACCTGATTGGGTTTGTATCTTTGTAAGCACAGCTGTACTTCCTTTCCACCTCCAGGTTCCAGTTATTTTATTCTAAATCCTGCACCACTGGGAATCTGCCTTGACCCCTGGAATGACACTGGACTGGAAATTGAAGAGGTTTGTACCCTGTTTTCTTTTCGTTTTGTTTATTTGGGTTTTTTGCTGTGGGTGTTTTTTGGGTTTTTTAAAATCCCCTTTGGAAATTTTCTGTTTTCTTTGAAACTGAGCAAGGCAAACAGAGCCTTTTCTCTAATGTTATAAGTGGCTACACCACATCTTTAATTTAGCTCATCTCATCTCATGCTTGATTAAAAGTTCTTCAGACCTAAAATAACATGATTAATTTTTTTTTGTGTTAGCTTCTACTGGAAGATTAAAAGAAGCCCTTTTAATTCATTCAGAGTTAGAGTTCTCTTGCACACATGTGTAGACGTACACTCCCCAAGGATAGGTGCATACACACATGTACACACTCAAAAGACACACAAGGATGTATGGATAACTAAATTCACATGGAGTGTGCAGTAATAAAGTTTCCATGTTAGTCATTCACCTGTAATTAACTGATCCAGTACCCTATTTTACAATCCCTTTTCATAACGCAGTGCAGAAAAGAGGGGTGCTCATTTAATGAACTGTTTTCAGCTGTTTGTCAGGGTGTGTTTGGAGGCACGCTTGCAGGTCACCGTGAAGAGCCTGTTAAAAGCAGTTGTTTTACTTGTGAAGTCTCCCATATAATTTCCTAAGATACTAAATATATGAACACTTTCAAAAGCTGAGTAACACCCAAGCCAGAGGAACTTCCATTATTGAAGCAAACTTGTTCCACCAAAGCACAGGAAAAATAACACCCAGGGTATCAATTAATTTTGGATGCCCTCTCTGAGATACCAAGGACTGCATTTTTTCAGAGCAACTGGTATTAGATACTGAGTACAGGACATTATTTTTATCAGCTTTGGTTGTAGCTGAGAGTGTTCAGTGTTTTTGTATATCAACCTTAGGACTTCCAAGTCAGGTCCCCAGAAAATGAAGAACCTAGAGTTAATGACCACCCCTGAAAATATTAAATTACTTAATTAGCATCATAGGAAATCTGGGATGGAAGCCAGGATGGAATGTCATTCCCTCCCCCTCTGCAATGTTCACTTTCTTAGCTGTGAATGTGGTTCTTTTCCTGTAATTCTTTGCCTCATTCCTAACCTCAGCTAAAAATAAATTGGCAATCTACTTTATTTTATGGTCCTACATCATCCTTAAAGGTAGTTACAATAAAATAGGCAAAATATGCTCCAGACTGCTTTTAACTTATTCATTGAGCCATACTTTCTCTCCTTAGACTACTCTTGGAGTCTTCTCACATGCTTAGACTGCTTCCCTAGGGACTTTATCCTACTCTACTCGCCAATTCTTTATCCCATGCTACTTGTCTTAACCAGTTCTTTTATACATTTCCCAGATTCCTGTCCAATGTGTCTGCCTCTTTCTGTTGCCCAGCACCTGTTTTTTCCCTCTTCTAGCTACAGATCCTAATCTCCCATTTCACTCTTTTTGTGCAATCTGTCTGTCTGTTGTTTCTCCACCTCCCTCTCCTGCCTTGTCTTCGTCTTTTTGGCCAAGCACTCACTCTTAGCTCATCTGTCCCTGTGCTTTCCAGGGTTCATGACTCCCCTTAGCTATTCTGAGCTTTCCTTCTCCCCAGTTCTCCATTTTACTTCATTCTTCCCTTTCCCCAAGGGTAGTGGGGTGGCCCCTTCTCCTCCCTGACAGACACTTCTCCTAGGACAGTGAAAAGGAGCTTTAGTCTTCTAGAACATGTACTGGTAGTGGTGAAAAGTGTGGTAAAGTCCCATATGATCAGAACATTTGAGATGGACCTAAAGGCTTCTGGGTCTAGAAGTTGCTTATGGCAGCAAAGAAGATACGCATTGCACTCCCTTTGAGGAAATGCAATCCAAATACATACCAGAAAGTAAAGGAAGAGGAGGGACAGAAGGCGGAGATGTTTCTCTGCAAGTCTGTCCAAGTTTCTGTGCCACTGCTTTTGCATAGATTGTTGTGGCAAGGAACCTTGGAATCATATCTGAAACAGAAATTAGGGAGAGGCTGAGCCTGGGGAGTATGTACATGTCTGCAGCTGAGTTAAGAGCGGCCCATCTGCTGTGCAGGGTTTCATGACTTTTCTTCTTCTAAGTGAACTATACCTACTGCATAAGTGGCAAGTGAATTTTAGGTGCATAAGTCAAAACATTCACGTTGCGAGGTTGTTGTTGAATAAAGTTTAACAATCTGATTTTACATTAATGTCTGTGTGTGTATCTTTATTTATTTGTGCACATTACATGGAAAATAAAATCGCTGCTCTCTGATGTGTTCATGCTAATAGAAAATGAAGCCATTTACACTCCATTGTTAATGAGATTTCATGGGATTTATTGACATGGCAAGTTTATTTTAGACATATGAAGACCGGGGGGAGTAGGATTATAATAACAACATTAATTTGTCTTAGTGGTAAGAACAAAATAAAGAAAAAAACAGAAAAAAATCTTGCTAAGCTTTGTTTAACCTGCAGGGGTTCTGGAAAAGCAGCTGTCACTTTTAAAAGTCTTATTTAGTATATGCCATCATTTTTCATCTGGATCTCGAATTGATACTGCAGCTGTGCTGGAGGAAAAGGAAGCTTTCCCCTTTCGAAGTCCAGAACAATGTACTTAATCTTGGAGACAAATACTGAGAGCAAAAGGGAGTGTCTTTGCATGAATCTGATTATTCTGGCACAGAAATGGTGGCAGCGGATTTCTGTGTCTAGTCTACTGTTGCTAGAGTGATTTCTGTAAGTTGATGGAGCACAGAGTACCTTATTACCAAATGCCTTCACAGACATGTTTTGCAATCATTACCATGTCACAGTTGTACAGTGCTGTGCTCTGAAGTGTTGTGAAGGCCCTCAATGTAAAAACATTTGCTGAAGAATCATGAAGACAACTATCATCATCCAAGGGTGAATTTTAATTCAAAATAATCTTTATCCGCAAATAAAATCTGTCATTTGGTTCATTGCTTCAGTAAAATGATTTTTATTTTTTTTTACAGAAGCAAGAATAGTTTAGATCTATTCTTGGCAGTTAATCATATTTGCTGAGCTATTTAAATAATTCAGTAACTCTCATGAGTTATGCGTTGCTTATTGTAGGGAATTACATCAGTCTGTCCCTTTCATCAATGGGTATGTATAAACCAGCAGATGCAAAAATAGAATTATAGAATCATCAGGGTTGGAAGAGACCTTTAAGGTCATCAATTCCAACCGTCCACCCAGCACTGCCCCTGTAATCCCTGAACCACTAAACCACATCACACAGCGCCAGCGCCAGATCCAGAGATGTGAATCCACCACATCCATGGGCAACCTATTCTAATGCCTGATCATCCTACAGTGAATTTTTTTTTCTGATACCCAACCTGAATCTCCCCTGTCTCAACTAAGAGTAACTTCCTCTAGTCCTCTCACTGTAGGCATGGTAGAGGAGACCAGCCCCCACCTCACAAGAACCTTTCGGGTTCTTGTAGAGAGCAATGAGGTCCACCCTGAGCCTCCTCCGGGCTAAACAATCCCAGCTGCCTCAGCTGTTCCTCGTAAGACAAAACACGTCTTAGGAAGAACAGTAAAAAAGTTTCAGGGCTCCCAGTGCTGCATTCATTGAAGGCTGCTGTCAGGGTGAGGTCATGTACCAGCCCCTTTTCTGCATTGCTTTCTTTTGGGAAGAAAATCTGCCCATTTGGGTTGGATGGGAACAGCAGCCGGCACCAGGCAGAGACAAGTGCCTGGACACTCACTGGCTGCTTACTGCAGCCTCTGACACAATCTTTGCCAAGCTCTCTGTGAGCAGGTAAGTGTGCTGAACATGCCATTTGATACTTCCTATCAGTTGAGCTGTCTGATGGGTGCAATCACTCCTTTTTTAGTTTTCCTCTGTAAGAGAGTTGGCGGATGCTCTTCCAAGAGACACGGTTTTCTCTTGTTTGTCTGGATGCCAACTGAAACCAGTTGGACGGTTTTAAATCTTTTATAAAAACAGCTATGTAAAAGCTTTGCTTTAAGGTGTCCAACTACCCACAAAATATCTAAAAATAATAAGTTCCCTCTTCTTTAGAATTAGAGCTTGCTCTCCCAGTAGGAGTGTGTGAATTTGCTTTATTGTTTTTTTTGGTAGCCACCTTCTATTTACAGAAGTGAGGCCTGAAGATGCAAAGTGACAGTTCAGACATGCCTGGGGAACCCAACCCCAAATTCTTGAGTCTCAGTTGAGGTGGCTGTTTTTACTCTTTTTCTGTTAGAAAAAAAAGGAATCAAAGCAATTGAAAGCATTTTATCATTCTCCCAAAATTCATTTGTTCATGAAAGCACATAAAAATATAAAAGATGAGGAAAAGTGTCTTCCTTTGAGGACATGAGTACTCACACCTGGTGATTTCAGTAGGAGACGGCACAGCTAGAACTGGAATGAAGCACAGACCAGTTAAAAAAAATTACTAGATCTGAGTCAGGAAGATGATTCCCTCCAGTCCAGGCAGGGCACTGAGTGTATTTACCCCACAAATTCTCATGCCTCCAGTAATTTTGTATCTTTGTAGTGCTGTACGAAGTATGCAGGCTTTGGTTTGTTACTGGGTGTTGTAAAATGTCTTATGGTGTATTATAATATGCAACTAAGTAAAATGGATTTCCTTTAGGTTTTCTTTGCCCCAAATATATGTTGTCTATTTTCTTCAACTTATTGAGGGAGTTGTCTACTGAATGAGGTATGGCCAAGGTGTCAGGATTTAACTCCCAGGCTTGTCAACATCTCCTGTGCAATGACTAAACAAGTTAATTAGGAGTAGCTCATCTGAAAAAATTAAGGCTATAATTCCAGGTGATCATGATACATCTTTGGCTACTGCTGAATCTGTAATTAGTTCCATAATTGCTAATTTAGGTCATTCAGCCTTATGGTTTCTTAGAGCCTCTTTCCTCAGAAAATAATTCTTTCCAAGTATCTGCAGCAGCCAGGGAGTCAAAGCTACAGCTGATGACTGAATAGGTTTAGCAGTAAGTTTATAAGCATCATTTCCTCATTAGTAAGCTGTGAGGGAGCTGAGATACAAGCTGTTGTAACTTATCATCTTACAGGAATGATGGAAGTATTAGAAATCATGAGAAAAACATAAGCACAAGACCTCCAGGTTCCACAAGATGTACAAATTTCAGTAGTTGTGATCCTTAAAATGAAAGAACTTAATTTAAAAAAAAGAAAAAAATCTAATTTACCAAATCACGATTTGGCCAGGACACTGGACTTAAGTCTACTAGTCCTCTCAAGACTAGTAGACTTAAGTCTGCTGTCCTGGCCAAATCCTGAAATAGCATTTCGATTCACATTCTGTGCTAAATTCAACTTGTAGCATTGAATCACTGAGAGCAGATAGGTGTTGCGAGTTACCATGGCACTTCCTCGGTGATTTCTACTTCATGGCTCCCTTGAGCAGTGGTGCCTTTTGAATTTTTCACAACACTGCTTCCTGGTATGGTGTGTTTGTATTGTGTTCCTTTTTTGATTTTTGTTCTCAGGTATAACACTGAAACTGAGTTTTTAAGACTGAATGTTTTTCTTTGACGACACAAACTTGAGGTGTGAAACATTAGGAGCTCAGACCAGATGCTGGGGCCATTTGCATTGCTGGGTCTGTCCACCTCTGCAGCACTGCTTGGCAAGTGATGTGGTTGCAGTTTGGCGGTGTTTTGGGAAGCCAGCAGCACAGAGGTTTCTTGACATAGGCATGACCTTTTTTAGGAATGAATTAAAGTTTCATTCTTCGTATTAAGAGTGTCATAGAGGTTGCTCGCTGCTTGTCAGAGAAGACAGTCAGCTGAGCTGTTCAGAAGAGAAAAGCACACTGCTGAATAATCTGTTGAGCAAATAACTGTCTGTGCCTTCAGAGTGCAGAAATATCATGACTGTTCAGGGAAAACAGCACTGAAAATGTCTGACAATAGTAAAGTCTCACAGACTTTAATTCCATCATTTTATTACTCTCAAACTTAATTATGTATCACAGGGAAATGTATAAGCTGTTTACTTTTGTACCCTTAAGGGCTTTTGGGACATTTTGAAACAGCATAGAAATAGATGGCACCTTAAAGCTGTTACATTTCAGAGTCTTGCTGTGTTTTCAGGACATACTAAGATGATCAATAACAAAATCTTTTCTGTTAGCTCTAAAACTTTAATTTTATAAGTGTTCCAGGTAAATGGGATTAGGTTTAGTTAACTGTAGTTTTATGAAGTGAATTAATTTGCTATCATGCCTATTCTATAATTAAATAAATGTCTTAATGGATACTTACATTAATATTTTTGGCCCCATGTGTCCTATTTTCCCTCGCAAATAAACATCTATGTTACAGTTAACAAATTAGTGGATGCTGAAGAACAGAATTGCCTTTTCTTCTGTGGTACAGATTGATTTTGAAATCCAGAAGGGACAGGAGTGGAAGGACAGGCATCACTAAATTACAGAGAAATGCATCCACATTTGATTTGGGTTAAAGTGCATTTTTGAGGTGTCTCTCCCAGTTGTCCCCAGTTACTGAGTGTCGGCTGGCATCAAGCAATAATCTTGTAGTGCATGAACCAGATTCTTTTCAGGTAATACTAAACTGCAAGACAAGCTGTGGCATTCAGCCCATGCCACACTGGAGATAATCTGAAGGAAAATAAACCTAAAATGTGTGCTGTTTGTGTCAAAACCTCTGTATCCACAGAGTAGTCCACACTACTTGCTAATGCAGACCTAGCTAAAAGTTAGAACAAATGAGAATCTTTTTCTTTCGAAAATTTCCAGAAAACAGGAAACAAAATATCCCTCATCGTTGCAGAAAGACAGACTCTAGGATTTTTTTTTTCCCAACAGAAAAGAAATAACATTACTGTGTATTATTGCTGATTAATTTAAATTGCACCATTTGAATTCCTGTACAATTGTAAGATCAGAAATAAGGAGGTGAGAAAGTAGATTAATCTGATGTTCCAGTTTTTCTCTACTGCTACATAATCAGTTTTTGATGGAAAAGGTGGCCAATGCATTATCTCCTTTATAGTCAGCACATTTGACTTTTTGAATTTCTTTTAGTTTCAACTTTTCCAATGTCCTTAAAAAATAAAATAATTTGTAATTAAACTCATATAAAGTCAGCTCAGCCATGTGCATTGTCTGCTTACTGCTGTGGTAAATATGTTAGGTGAGGGGGACCACGTGATCCACCAGCACATATACACACTGGTACGCACACAAAGTCAGTCCAAATTGAGTAGCATTCCAGTAGTTGCTAATATATTTAAAGTGATGAGTGTCTGACATTTATCAGATAACGTTTTGTAAGATAGTAATATAAATATTGTGGAAAATATTTAATAGCATGTAATGTCCTAATATTATTATGATACTGTGTGATAATAATTGTATAATATAAATACTTGAATATATTGTACCGAATGAAGTTAATTTTTAGACTTATAAATGGCAACTGTTTTTCTTTGGAAAGCTTTTCCCAAAACTCTCATTCTGACATTCTACAACATGGTGTCCATTATAGAATAAAGTTCAGAGAAAGCATGTAAATTTACAGCATAGTCTGTATACTTAATTTTTAATGAAAGAAGGAACAGCAGGTTCCTTAGGTGCAGATCAACTGACTTTACATTGGCTTCAAAGTGTTTTGGCCATATAGATTCAACTCCCTTCAGTTCTCACATCCGCCCCTCCAGCTGGGGCTTGCTTCTATCTCTGTCAGGATGTGCTGCAGCTCGAGGAGGATTTTCATTATGTACAGTCAAATGGCCATTTCTTCAATGGACATGTTATTTTCTCTGAAATCCTGTTTTCTTGGACCCTGCAGGAAAGCACTGGAGTATGACATACAATGAATTATTTATTGGAGTGACTGGGTCAGGTATGTGGCAATTGTGTATTTCAAGTGCAAAACAGTGTACAGTGAATAGCAGCGGTTTGATGTGATTTTCTGTTTACAGTGGCTTTTCAGTCTTTAAGAACCATAACTGAGAGTATATATTGAAGTGGATGTTGGAGTGTTTTCCTGTTTTCTGAGATGCCCTGAGCTTTATGTGTCCTTAAAGCTCAAGGCTAGGGGAATGCTCTTATTCTGCAGTGTCTGGCTTGGTACAGGCGAGCATTCTGCTCTGCCTGCAGCTTCCAGAGTAGTGCACAACTGAGGAAGAACTGCTAGGAAGACAAGTTGTGGGAATTCCAAGCATTCAGGGAAAAGAGCATCTGGACCTGGAACATTCTTGTGGACTCCTCAGTGAGAAGGCCACTTGGGAGGACATGCAGCAGAGGATCCTGTCTGTGGTTTACCAGGGAAGGATAGCACAGGAGGTGTTAAGATTCAATTTTGGCAATTATTGGAGATGCCTCTGCCTGAATAAAATGCAGTGACACCAAAGTCAATAGTAAGGATTTTATTTAACAGTAAATATGAGGTAGAGAAAGATAGAAAGAAATAGGGAAAAGAGAGAGTGGGGGAGAGAAAGAGAGTGACAGAAAAGTGACAGAAAGAGAGGTTAGTAGAAAGATACTCAGCACTTCTGTAGATCCAGTAGTGCCCCACTGGTTGTATTCTTCTGGTCTTCTCAGTGGTGAGGGTGCCACAAAACATTGAGTTCAATGAATTAGTGTATGTTCAGGTACATGTGGCACTGTCCAAACACCTCCGCTGCAGGGAGTTCTACATTGTCTTTTGCAACACTGGATCTGTTGCAACCTTTGTGGATCATGTGCAGTCCTCTGATGGAAGGCCTCAGAAATGAGTCTGGGGTGTGCTTCAGGGGTCTTTGGTTTATGACTCCTTCTGAGACATGACAGCTGCCTCTCATGTGAATGTCCCATGTGAATGTGATGTACCCTTGGGGTGGTGGGGAGTTTTACAACCAAGTTTGCGTAAGAGAAGACAATTGGAATGATAAAAAGCACCATCAGCAGGGTCTGCTTCTTATCTTGCCCAAAACTCATCTTGTAACCTGTGGTGGTGGATGTTCACTCCCTCTGTTTTATGCAGACCAGAGGTTTTGTCATCACATCCCCAAAAAGTCTCCACCTCCCTCGGTTTGTGGGGAAGAGTGTGAAAACCCAGTCTCAGCAAATGAGTCTGTGGGCTATGGCCTCCCCCAGCCTTGTTTACTTCTTCTTAGACCTGAGATAATTGGACTGCAGTACTGCCTTTATCTTAAGCTCCTGTCAGGTGGCTTAACTCACAGTCCAGTTTCCCAAAATCCAGGAGGCATACTGGGGGAGGGTGGGCTTCAGTGGTGCAGATGAGCAGTTGCTTCTTTGCACACTTTGCTGCAGTGACCAAAGTCCTCTGATGATCTTAATAGTATCTAAGACAAATACAATTTTTAAGCCTCTTACAGGAGACCAAAGAGGACACACTGTTGGGGGCATTCCTGGAAAATAGTGAAGGAGGTCAGGTTGTTCACTGGAAGAGACAGCTTTCCATTGATTTTAATAGGCTAAACCTTCAGTGCTACACAGAGAATGTAGTCCTCTTCTCCTGTTATTTGTCTGGAGCTAATGGCAGAGGATGACTTGTAAGCTTTAACAGAGACTACCAGACCTTGACATGACAGGAAAAAGGGAGCCCTTGGAATATGTAGTCACGACTTCACAGCCAATTTGCTTGTTTGTCTGGAACGTTAATTATTCCTTGGGGGGGAAAAAAAAAGAAAATGTATTTGAAGACACTGTAAATCCAGGTAGCACACAGCTGTCATTTATTTTTCATGAGAAACAAAGAAAGGTCTATTTTTGTTCTTAAGCAATGTTTTCACTTTCCTTCTTTTAAAGTGCAATGACAGTTAATGATTAATAGACACAGTCCACAGTGCTGCCAGCAGGAAGCCAGCATAAGTGTGGAGGAAGTCTAAATAATTGAAGGGGAAAGGTGACAGAGGCAGCCACTAGTTCTTCTGGATAGGAAATTCTTCATTGCCTGGCTATTTGCTCAAATGAAAGAGAAAATCTACCATTTGAGCAGCACAATCTGTAGACTTCATGATGCACTTCTCTTGGAGACAAAAGAAACAACAGGGCTCATTCTTTTTAAATTAATAGAAATTGGTGCAAAGTCCCCTGATTCTTAATCGTGTCACAACACATTAATGGGCTTACAACATAACCAGCTTGTCCGAAGTAACTGGGCAGCATTCCAGAGACAAGCACCCTACAGCAGAGTGAATGATATCACATTGGACACTTGCTTTCACAGTGCCTCCCCTCCTAGACATCCTGGTGGTCACAGGAGACCCTGTGTACTTGCAGAGAAGGTTGGTAATTTTTAGGACTGAGCAAAACAGAGTGGGAAATGTTGAAGAGAAAGCTAGCTTCAGTCTTCCCAAACTGGGTGATTAAAAACAAATTGATCCAAAATAAACAAAAATTAAGATAAACAAAAAGTAATAATTAAAAAACACCAAAACAAACAGACAAGCTTTTGTTTGTTTTCTGAACTATCCATTCTGGTACTCTGTGTCATGGGCTTAAGTTAAGAATTTTGTTTCGTATTCTTATGGGGAGAATGAGGATCCTTTCCAGCATTTTTGAACAAACTGTGGATTATTGTCTTATCTGACACTTTGCATACTTTAGTTTTCTTTAATTTCTAGTCATAATTTAACAAGTGCCATATCACAGGCTGTCCTATCTTCTATAGGAAAAGTTTTCTAGAGGAACAGTTAAATGTGTTCATTTAACTTGTGATGTAAAACGAGAGAGTGGAAGCAGTAACTACATCCAGCCCTAGATGGCATCACATCTTGGACAAAGCTATCCAGGCCTGTGAGGTGATTGCAGCAGTGGCAGTGTCCTGTGCCATGGAAGAGAGGTGTGTTGCTGCCTTTCCCTTTGGTGTGACAGCTGAGCTTTCTGCCAGCGGTGGTGTTCTGGGTAAAAGCTGTGGCAGCATGTATAAACAGAGCCATTCAGCAAAGTAAATTTGAGGTCCTTGCCTATGGCAGGTTTTCTTGAAGAATTTGTGTCTGCAACTATCCTCCCTCTTGATAAGGTCTTGATGCTGCTACTCAGCCCTGGTGAGTCCTCACGTGGAGTGCTGTATCCAGTTCAGGGGTTCTCAGTACAAGAGGGACATGGACCTCCTGGAGTGAGTCTAGGAGGTAGTGAAGGGCTACAAAGATGATTAAGGAACTGGAGCATCTCTCTTGTGAGGAGAGGCTGGGGCAGCTGGGTGCGTTCAGAAGAGATGGCTGAGATGGGACCTAATTAATGTGTGTAAGTATCTGAAGAGAAGGTGCCAAGAGGGTGTCAGGTGGATGGAGCCAGGCTCAGAGGTGCCAAGCAATGGGACGAGAGGCAATGGACAGAAACTGATGCACAGGAAGTTCCACCTGAATATAAGGAAGAACTTCTTTAAAGTTCAGGTGACTGGGCACTGGCACAGCTTGCCCAGAGAGGTTGTGGAGTCTACTCCTCTGGAGACATTGAAAACCCATCTGCACACAATCCTGAGTAACTTACTCTAGGATCACCCTGCCTGAGCAGGGAGGTTGGACCAGCTGACTTCCAGTGACCCCTTCCAACCATTACCTGTTCTGTGATTCTGTGAACTGGAATTAATTTTTAACACTTTTTCATCCAGGATCTCCTGAAAGTTTTAAAAAAGTATCTATAAAAATACAAGGAGATCTGCCAAGCATAAGCTTGCACTTAATATTCTGGTTAAGAGGATATTTTCATTGCACAACGTTTTTCTGGCATGTAGCTATTTACACACATTCACTAAGAGTTCATCAAATGGAAAATCTGTGATTTTTTATAACATTAATGTCTCTTCACAACCAAAATTGTATGTCTGCTTAAAGTATTCCAGAAAAGTACTGAAACAACATAAAGGAGGGTAGTAGACGTTACTGCCCTTTTAAAGGAGTTTTAAAGGAAGGGGAATCACAAATATATGTTTGATGCTTTTCACAGAGGAGTCATACTCATTGATAATAGCAGGAACAAAGGCTGAAGAGAGAAACTGGAGCTAAAGGACTTTATTTGAGAGCAGAAAATAGTACCAATTCATTGGATGTCAGTGAGAAGGCAAGACACAAAAAGAGAGAAAAAGTAGAAGTAAAGTAGCGAGCAAAGTCAAGCTAGAGAAGGTTATGGAGGAGGAAAGAGGCTGTGGCAGGAGAAAGATGGTTGAATGCACAGGATTAGAATGAGCTCCACAGTCCAGACTCAGAAACATTTAGCTTAATTACAGACAACCTTTATGTTATGTCATGAATGAAAGTCAATGATATATTCTGTTGCTTATTTAAATGTGAAAGATCTATAATAGTATTTCCTGGAGGTATTTTGCCTGCAGAAACACAGGATGTTGCAGCCACCTTCCCACAGTGACAGTCAGTGTAGGAAACTGCAGAGGCCGTGTCCTGATCCCACCGCTATTTCCCATCTGGTAAGGTTGAGAGAATTTTCCTTTCTCTGCTTAAAAACGTTGCAGCAAAAGGCAGTTGCAGTCAGATACCAGAGCAGTCCAAGGGAAGGGTCTCAGAGAGGGGTTACAGAAGAATGTGAGGCAAAAAAAATCACTTTGAAGGATGAAAGATGGAGGGGAGCCTGAGGACCTAACCTGGGAACATCCAGGTATTAAAGAGGGGGCACATCTAGTCTTGATGGAGAGTGAGTTGAAGACTTTTGCTGGATTTAGTTTTCTGAAGGAAAACTCATGTGTTTACTGTGATCTTCTAGAGAAGGTGGCATATAACTATTTTTTTTAAGCAACTTTTTTTTTATGCACATAGTTTGTGTATTTAAACTATTACAGCAGTTCTAATGCTATTCCTAACAGGGCTAAATTACAGAATAGAGGCTTTGTTTTTATTTGTCAAATAACACATAGTAAGTCTGCAGGAATTCTGAGTGAGTTGGGGGAAAAAGTAAAAATCATAAGTGATCTGTTTTGATTGCTACTTCTGTTATGTTTCTTCTCTAATCCTGTTTTTTTCCTTACCATTTTAATATCTTTGAATTTGATACATTATTTCTAAATATAGACAAGATGAAAGCTGCAAGACCTCTCTGTAAGACTGCTTACATATTATACTTTGTGAGGATAGTTTTCATTAAAACCCCACCGTATTTAGAAAAAACTCAGAAGCTAATTTATTACATTTCCTGGGCACTCTGCAGGTCTCATTAGAAATTTTCCTGAGCTCCTGTGACTTCTCTAAGACTCTTCTCATTCTGCACAGGAGATATTAATGTATCAACCAGCTTTCTTAAGCTGATGAGAAGGTCTGTGTTAGAGGTAGGTACTACTAGATTTTAGATCCCAAACTAGTATTTTAAATGCACATTTTTAACAGGTCACTGCTCAGATAGATCATCATAGTAATTTCAATTTGACTTCCTCACATGAATCTGATTAAAGTAATATTTTCAGAGCATCAATATACTTAAATCATTCTATTCTCTTGTGCTGAGATAGAAAAGGTGCTACTGGCGCCTTCTACTTTCATTTTTTCAGTTAGCTTGCAAAGAGTTTAATCACGTTTTATTCACTGAAGAGTATCTCCATCTAAAGTGTTCTCTTACTGACAGAAAGGTCAATGAAATCATAAGGGAACCATCAATGTTTCCATTCCACATCCACGCTGTAAAGTTTAAAGATGCTTTTATTCTATCTGCTGGCAAGAACTTCCTCAACATTTCTCAGAAGCAAAGGAGAGTCTTTTTCTCTGTTTAGTAGAAAGCATCTGTCTTTCAAGCTCTCTGCTCTAGATAATTAGGCATAAGTGCAGGCTTTTTCAATATCCTCTGCTCATGTACAGATGTGCAGGCATTAATAAGTTGCTAGTAAGCAAGGTCACTGATGAAGGCTGGGTCCTTACCCTCTGTAGGTATATGATGATGGAAATATTTTTTCAGGTAAGAACTGGACAGAAACCATTTTGTTTTCAAAAGTTACCAAGTAAACTGTTTTTAAAACTTCAGGGGTTTTTTTTGGTTTTTTGTTTTTTGTTTTTTTTTGTTTTTGATTTTTTAAATTAAAAATGCTTGCTACACTTTGGAGATATTCTGTGAACCTCTAACCTTTGTCTAATTCATGTTGGCCAGTAATGCCCTTGTCTTATTCATGTTGGCCAAGGTGCTGAACTCACTGAGGAGTGGTCTATAATTCCAGGGTTTGTGTTGGGTAGAGGTAGGGGTTTTAGATTCCCAGCTCCTCTGCAGAGCTGGAGTCATGAGTTTTTTATCAAAAGATCCACCCTGAAACTGTGGACCTTGAAAGACCTGTGCTCCTGTCTTTGGGAAGGTCCTGGGGACAGGCACACCATTGAGGGATTTTGATTCCACTATACGGTCCATGACCTAGAACACTCAGGCCTAGAACACTCAAGCATTTGACAAAAGATTGTCAAGTCCAAGACATTTTTAATAAAAGTTTCTGTTCCACACATTGACATTTTCTGACAAGTATTCATCAGTATGTTTCTACTGAATTTAATTCCTGAGTAACAGGAGCCATAAAATTTCACCAAGCAGTCCTCAACAATAGGATGTATTTGGGTCAAACTACAGCATGCATCTCCAGTGCTAAATTAATATCCTCTCTGCTATTGTTAGTCCAGGCAGCTCATAGCTAGTCAAAGCACAAGATAGGCTGATATTAAAAATTACTGAGCAGTGGCTAAGACGACCAGAGAAGTGTTGGTATATCAAGTAATTTTCTTGATACACGAGGAAGCTCTGTTGTTATTTATTCAACTTACATATTTTACATATATAGGGAAAGCCACTGTACTTACTTATATGCCTTTGTCTAGTCAGAATTAAATGCAAATTTTATGAGAAAAGTAATCTTGAAATGTCCAACAAAAAGGATTCAGATTGTTCAAATATTCAGAATAGAGCTTATGAACAAGGATGATTCCCTATTGATTTTATTATAAATGGTGTGGGCAATAATTTAGATATGTTTCCTTGAAGAACCTAAAATCAGATTTAAAAAATATTCTTACAGTAGGTAACTGTAGGTTTACTTAGGATTTGAGCTAAAGTTCCATATTGTATTATCACCACCATATGGATTATCTTTGACTCACCCACCTAGACACCACAAACTGTTGGTGACAACATTTGGAGCTCCTGCTCTGATTCCGCGCTAGATTATTTTAAAATAGAGATAGCAACGTTTCAGACCTACCATCCATAGATGTGACTCTGCTGTGGGAGCACAGTCTGACATAATAGTACAGCTACTTTACCGCATTCCTGGAGGAATAAGATTTTTAACACCTGTTCAGATATGAATGATACATTTACTTCTCATATCTCTACACTGAAAACTCATTTTGCTCTGAAGATAAAAGCAGTTCCTCCTGTCAAATCACCAAACACCCCCATTTCCACCCTGGAACCTGCTGACCCCTCAGAAGCAACCCATTCCTACCAAACTCAAATCATCTGGTTCCAGATGGAACAGGCCCATGCATTGGAGCAAAATTTTGAAGAAAGTGATTAGACTAAAACTATGTGCATGCCCCGGTTGCCACATTTTCAAATCCCCCTAATATGTCAATCTGTTTGGAACAGACACACAGAGGGTAGTTGTAGCTCCCCTGTGGGAGGAAAAAAGTATTCAAGCTTTTTACGAGAAGAATGTCAGTCTTATTAAGAGGTTACAGAACAGGATGGAAAAAGTTTATTTAGTACCCAGACAGCAAGTCACAAATAGGAAGGAGGCCAAATGCCAGGTGAAAAACAACCTGGCTTGATCTCGACCTAGTTTTTATATTCTGTGTCCTACTTTCCATTGTGTGCTTGGATGGCTCCAAATCTAGTAGTGGTAGCACTGCATGCGTGGGTATGTACACATGAATGTGGAGTTGGGATATTGGTAATGCACAGGCACCAGCAGTAGGGAAGGGCATATAACTCCTATGCTAAAGAAAATGTGTTGCTTGAACCTGTAGTGGAGTATGTTCTGTGTGTAGCAGGCCAGACCAAGTAGTCTATAAATAATATGAAAATGTCTGCTGGGGAGATATTCAGTCTTTAGAAGGAATTCATACTTAGAAGTCCAGGAAGCAGAATTTAAGAGGCTACAAGAATGTTTCATTCTTCTAGGAATGTCTTTGCTGTTGTAAAATCAAATTCTTCACGTTGACACTCAAGTTTCTTTCATGATTTCTCTACTCTAAACAAAATTTTGGGTGAAGATTTTGTTTAGAAGCCAGAAAGCTCTGCAGAAGATAGGAGAAAAAAAGCATTGGCAAACTAGAAACTATTAAGCCAAACCATACGGCGCAGATCTTCTGCAGAAAATTGGCTCCAGAACTTATTGTGCTCCTTAAATGAGGTCTGCAGTAGAAAGCAAACTTATTTGCACTATGAGCAAATTAATTAATTTCCTGTTCTCTGGGATATGCCTATTGTGGGAGAAATTCTTCAGTGTCAGTTTAGTCACAATATTTATATGTGTCTGTACACCTCTTCTGAGACAGAGCTGGTAATCCATCCTGTTAAAGGCTTAAATACTTCTTTGATACTAAAATATTTTTCTTTATTCCGTAAATATCTGGTGCCACTGAAGTGGGATATACTGCCTAATATAACAGTGAGCTACAAACTCAGAGCCATTTGGCGATGTCAAAGTGAGCCTTTTGCAAAGCAATTAATGTTATAAAACTTTTAGAAACACATTCTATAGGCCTATAAAAAGATCTGTCAGTTACAGATAACTGGAAAAAGTTTTCAATTTCTATAGTTGGCCTTAACAGCTATAATGGGTGATTTTAAAAATGTTTCAGGAACTTTTAGCAGTGCTGACCCCAGCAGAACAGTGGATATGGAACTGTGTAGAACAAGCACTTTTCTGAGTGTTTATCCACCCACCATTTATGTTTTGACCCCAAACCCCAGCTGCACTGGCCTCTGCTGGGATGGTACCCTTTAGATTTCCCTGAAAGGGAATTATAGACTAACTAGGAACTTGGCGTCCACTTAACCATGGCTCTTCTGAAGAGGAAGAATGGGGCCTTCTTTTGAGAGGTAATGAGGTAATGAGGAACTCTCATGAAGTTCAGTGGATGTTGGTTCAAAGTCTAAAAGTACCTCATTTCTTCCCTTCATGCCCCCCCATCCTAACACCCAAACCCCAGGCTAAGTACTGCAGATGGGCAAAATGACCTCTCTCATTTTCTTGGAATGGGTTTTGTATAGTCAGGAGAAGTTACTTTTGTCTCAGACTTTTTAAAATAAAACACAGAGTGTCAGTAAAAGTAGCATCATTCTCGTAATTGTATCTACATACTAATAAATGCATTGTGCACTTGCTTCATACTAAAATAGAAATATAATTTTAATTTGGTCTTATTTAATTTTATGTGCTTAGTATTGACCAGAGGAGTAAATGTGTTCATCCTTTATCAAACAGAAATCCAACAGAAGTAAACTTAAATGGCGTTTGAACATGTTGTGTTTTCCTTGTAGGTTTTTACATGAAGAAAAATATGTGGATTATATCACTATCAGGTTGCTGTCCTGTGTCAGATATGAGGACAAGTTGGCTCAAGGTAATATTTGTAAAAGAAGACAAATGTTATTTCAAACGCATGCTGATATTTATTGAGATCTTGCAGAGTCATCATTGGATTTCATTCAACATAAAGGTCTATGACAAAAATAACAAAACCAGCAACAACTCTTGCACTGCTGCTCTTGCTGCTTTGGGGATTTTAGCAATGTTACAGAACAATTCCTAAGGAAGAGAAAAAGCTCGGAGTGCTCAAATTGTGACATTGCACCAGAAGAAAATAAAAAGAAATTGGCAACTTTTTACAAATCAGTCTTATGTTTCAGTTGGAGAGGAAAAAAAGGTGTTAACATGTTTCAGTATCTATTAGACGCAATATGTATTTAAAGGGGCATTTTAATGCTATTCATGGTATATAATGTATATAAGACACCTCCTCAACTGGTGTTACTCTTTGACTATCTAGGTGTATTTCTGAATTGAAACTCATGAACCTCACTTTTTTTTTTTTTTTTAATTCTGTGATCTTGGCATCTGTAGAAGCCTATATAATTTAGGGTTTGGTTTTGTTTTTTTTTTTTTTAAATGTCACATCAACGTACATTAAAACACACACGGGTATGACGTAATGGATCTGTTACTGACTTTTGAATGAATGAATTTTAACTCAGTAGCTATGGTGTGTCATTTTCCAACAGACAAGCCAAAATTTGTGCTATTTAATTCACCAAGAGGTGGCAGCCTTCACTCAAGTCCCTCCTGACTTGTTCTCTGATACAGGTTGACCAGATGTGTACTTGGCTTTGACATGCATGTACAATGGTTGATGAATATCTAGAGATGGATCCTCAGGCTCTCTCAAAGCTGTTGATATTCTGTATTATTGATTTGATAATACCTGGGAAAAGATAAAATGTGTGTCAGCTATTATTTGTTTGTTTGTTACAATTCTTTCAGTGTGGCTTGTGTGGAAAATCTGACATAAAGTTTTTTGGGTAGGATTTTTGTGGGTTTGTTTTCTAAGAGTCAGATACCCAGTTTTAACAACCATTTGGGCTGTCATCATTCATAATGACAGAAAAACTCCACTGAGTCAAAATTACATCCTAAGAGGCTTCAGGATATATGAATTGAATATCTGGTTAAACATGCCCATCTCTCCCTGCAGACTGTGAGGGAAACCGAGGTAACTAGTTTAGAGTAGGTCTGAAACTCAGGAATTGACGTGAGGTGTCTTGAATCTTTGTGTCTTTGAATGCTATCTTAAGGCAAGTATTAATTTTCACATTTCTTCTAAGTTCTTGTGGACGTGTGTGAATGAAAAAACGCAAACAAAATATTCCTGATGTTCCTCATTGCCTCCTATTTATATTAGGATGAGATAGTGAGAAAATGCACATCCTAATTTTTCTGGGCATTTTGCACCATTGAGAAGACAATGCTTGGTTATTTTGTGAAGATTCTATAAAATTTATAGCTAAATAAAGTTTCTAAAACATTATTAAGGCCAAATAGTATCTGAGATAGGACTACATATTGTAATATTGTCTTAGGCTCTTGATTCCTCATATTTTGCCTTGTGAAATGTGTAACAGCTTTGATTTTAGGTTTTCTGACCTATAAGGATGAATACTGATAGAAACCAGATTGAGATATGATGCTCTGTTTGTGATTTAATCTCCCATATGCCTTTTGAAAGCAGATAAGTAATTTCTATCATCATTTGCATTAATAAAATTCTGGAAAAACATGTTGGAGAGTGATTCTCTCTTGGTCATAACAGTTCTTGACATTTGCAGAATTCCTTTGGTAGCTGAAACAGAAACATCACAGATGAAGCAAGGGAAGGGCAGAAGAATTGGCACAGATAATCCAGATGCAGTGACTGTAATAATGCAGCTATGTGGGTATGCTGCCAGCATCTCATTAGATCACAACACTCTTCCCCTGTTTCTGTGACCCCCACTGACACTGTGCTATCACACATTACTGGCTTTCATGTCATTGTGGAGGTCCTTGGAAAGGTGATTTAAAACATAGAGGGCAATTGCCAGTTTTTAAACTGCTCCCCCATTTCCCAGTTTTAACACTAGCAGTTTTGAGAAAAGTAAATGTATTTTATCTGTGATGGTGATGCTCCTTGTAGTTTTCTTATTTCTAGGAATAAGATCTGAAGTATATGTTTGTACTAAGAAAATCTGAAGGGTGTTTGTAATGGTCTTAGTATTATTTGTGCACTTCAGAAGCTTCTCATTCTGACTAGAAACAATATATGCGTGTCTTGGGCTATTCAAATAAATGAATGTCTGGGCTGGAATAATCTGTGTAGGGATGAAAAGAAGAGGAAGGTTAAAAGCTAAATGAGATCATTCAGAAGATTTACAATCAGCTGTGAAAGATGTTTCCCCGCACTAAAGCTAATCAAGACAATGAATTTTCATGTTTGTCTTGTACTGCAGAGGAAATTGAATCAGATGTCTCCTGGGGATTCCGCTATCATTTGGTGTTCACACGCTGGCACCCACACTTCTTCAGCTGCTGGCAGTGAGAGAACTTTGATGCATGCACAATAACTGGGCTTCTTGCAAGAAAGTGAAGAAACATTTCCCAACAATCCCAAACGTATGTTATCTAATGCAAAGAGATTCAGCACTTAGAAAATGAACGTGTTCATCCCCTAGCTCTTGGGTGGTCCAATTTTGTCAGCTGCATGGGACAGATTTAGGTTTTAGGATTCCTTGTGGGCTGTGTTTTGTTCTCTCTGCTGGGAATGGGGGAAAGGTTGTTGCCTGACACAAGGAGCTGGTTTGCACTGCTGGGCTGTGGATGGGGTGAGGCTTGGGATGGTGGCAAGAAGTGAAGGATTTGCACCTGCAGCAGCAGCCACACTGGTCCCTGTGGCAAAGCACAGCAGAAACAGTAGGAGACACTGTTCAAGCATGCTGCTTCCCTTTTCCTGTGGGTAAGAGGAAGCAAGCCAGGACTGCCAGTTAGACCAGGCTGCACAAGGATTGTGTATTTGTAAATCGAGGAGAACTAAAAAAACCTATCCAGCAACATTATGTCTTTCTTTTTTTTTTTTTTTAACAAGCCTACTATTCTATTGCTGTTTCAGCTTCTTTTTTTTTTCTTCTTCTTTTTTTTTTTTTTTTCTTGAAGGGCTCAAAATAAAAAAGTGACCCTTTTAGTGCCTTGGGTAAAGAGAGAAACGACAAAGTAATGATTCAGCTGAAACGATAATATGCATGCCCAGCTAAAGTTAAAGTTAGTTCAGGTCATCTGTTTTAGAAGATTAGTCTTGGTTGGGATTAACTTGCCCTAGTGCTAGCACATCATGTTTTGGTAGTTAAGACTTATTCAGTCAATTCCTTCTGGTATCTCAAGATTCATAAACTATAAACCAGTCTTTGACTTCTCAGAATCTGCAAAAGGCTTAAATCAGTAAAAGAAGATTATTCAGCAATTCCTGACACATCAAAATGTCACAGAATAGCTGTCCTGTTTTTATTAGGTCTAGAAGATATAACGAAGACCTTTTTTTCTACAGAAAGAATGTGAGTTAGTATTTGATTTAAGAAAATGTGTTCCAGTTTGCACAGAAGTGGAGTTTTCATAGACCATTTGAGAAAAGCTAAAAAAATACCCCCTCTGAGCTGCTACTTTGTGAAAGATATTTACTCAATACAAGCATTTTTGGAAAAGCATTGCCATTAGCTTTCTCTAAGTGAAAATGGAAACTGGGTAGGGTTTCATTAGAAAGAGCTAAGTTATTGACATTCCCGCTCTTTCTAAGCTATGAAAGCCACTTGAAGCTGCTATAGACTCATGGCATATAATGACAAATAGAGTTAGTGCTCCCTGCTGCCCCATGGAGCAGGTGCTCCCCATCCAGCTCTGATGGGGAAGGGGGCAGGCCAGGTGACACCTGCACCTGGAAATAAGCAGAGGAAATCTAGACCACTATTCATATGTTTTCCTGGGGTTTATCTTTTGTTTTTTGCCTCTCTTGCAGTAGGAAAGGTAGTGGGAGATTGGTTTGCTGACACTGGTGGGTTTTTTTTTCTGTTTTTGTTTTTTGTTTTGGTTTTTTTTTTTAATTTTTTTTTTTTTTTTTTACTTTTAAGAGAAATACAGTGGGCTATAAATTTCTGTCTGCTTGTTCCCTGGACATTGAAGGAGAAAAGGGTAAGTAGAAGTTTGCTTTTCAGGAACTAAGGAAGAAAAGGAGACAGACAAAACTCCTAGGAAGGGGCTGTGGGTTTCTTTTTTGAGAAAAACTCTAGGAAGTAGGGTTAGAGAAAGAAAAGAATAGAGGAATCTTGAAAGGGCATGATTATGTTGTAGCATGCTTCAGCATATTTAGATTTTTAATTCTGAACATAGGAGAGATACCCTGTGAATGTTCGTGGCTGTTTATATAAATTAAGAGGGAATGCATGTCTCCATTAGGAGAAGTTGGGGAGAAATGTAATTAAGTGTACAGCTGTGTGAGAAAAGAAGCCATAGCTTATCGATGATAAAGGAGGTGTGATCTACTCGCTTGTGACGAGGAATTTTCCATGGAAATAAAAGAGGAAGGAGGTGAGACAAGACTTATAAAAGGCTTTCTGGGTAAGATTTTTATAATTTTCTACTTGGGATGAGCTCACCCTATAATGCCCTGCTTCCACAGGCATATACAGGCTGTCTTATAAAGAGAATAGGCAGGGGCTGAGGAAGTGCTTTCATGTGTTGTAAGCTTTGTATAATGATTGCTATTGGTAAAGTATCATTCAACTTCATATCTGATACTTCTGTCAGGTGGTTGTGCTTAGAGCTATTGCTCTGCTTCTGAAAAAAGAGTCTATGTGTGCAATTCAGTCTGAGCAATATTTGTGCTTTGTGTGGGTTGTTATTTTTTTTTACATACAGCAGCTGGAGCGCTAATAGTGTAGTCAAATTTGAACAGGCTTTCCTGTGGAGATGCTTTTTACTAATTCACAAAATACTTTTCTTTAATGATTGAAAATATCTTTAAATCGTGAGGTATTGAACAATCTTCTCTATATGCACATCTCACGCATACTGGTTTGCTGCTAGCATGGTGAGGTGAATTTGGACGTCCCTACTCTTCCTGCAGGAGGGGTTTGCGTGTAAGTGAATTTGGCTCTGCAACATGCTTGTACTGCTCTTGCTTGAGGCAGGAGAGAAAACATCCTTTGTGAGGAGAAGGTGAGAGGAGACAGAGGCTTGCTTGGTTTTAAAGTTAGTTATTAACCACTGAGTTGTACTGATGGGTCAATTATCCCTACCTACCTGTAGAAACAAAAGTGCTATGTCCTTCTCTCTGACTGTTCTCTCAACTCAGCACATTTGACTTTGTGCTGAAGTCTAACTTTCCCCCGAGACAGCGGTGGTACACCCCTGTCCAGTGTGAGTGCCGTTCTTGCCCTGCTTGCTCAGCCATACAGCCGAGTGAAGCTTTTGTCTGGGTTCTGGCTGAGTGAGCAGAGCCAGTGGTGTAAGTTTTGCAGCAGCTTCTTGAAGACTGGCCTCTGTCTTTGTGGATGGTGCTTTCCCATGAAAAAACTGTGAGCTTGGATGAAACAGTTGCTCAAAATCTGTGCAGTGGAATATCTTTAAAACATTCCCTGATGGAAAGAGAATTGGTGGCTTAACAACACCTGAAAGTTGTCTATGCAAGTATAATGGAAACTCTAACATGCACAGTAGCAGTTATGAATTTTGGGAGTTGCAAGCAGACCTTCCAGTCCCAGTAACACGCCTTATAGTTGCTTATGTTGTCTGTGAATGCCTAGCCCTTTCCCATGCCTTTTCTACAGCTGCAAATCAGCTGTGTGTGGCCTACAGGTGTTGAAGTGGAGGAATAGTTGGCTCTCTTTCAGGTGTTGGACATATGCTCTTGCTGTAAAGAGATGTTTAATGTTATGATGTGCGTTAAAATTAGCCAAGTGCTGATGCAAAGAAGGGCTGTGCCCAAATGTTACGGATGTACTTGAGCTGAAAATAACAACTTTCCATTGAGAGGGGGTGAGATGCCATTGTTTGGATGTCCCCCTGTCTATAAGGGTTAGATTATGCTAAAGCTGCCCTGCGTTAAATTGTATTTGGCTAAATTACTCATAAAACTGGTATTTATGTCACCCTTTGTGAATCTCTTGCCCTGAAGTTGCAAAGCTTCTTATGGCACAAGCAGCACTAACATTGTTTTTGAAATAAGGGGTGAACCACAGTCAGCACATAGGGAAATATGATTATTATTACCTTTATTTTCTTATATTAAGGTATCTAATTGTGATGTGTAGTGATATTGATAATAAGGAACCTTATCTGTGAATTTTCAGGGGAACTCTATGTTTCTGGCAGGTAATTAATACAAATAGTAATATAATGTCATGAGGTCTTCCAATCCCAAGATTTTTTTTTTCATGAAAATCTTGCTTGTATGATTTTTAAACTTGAGAACAAAGTATAAAATGTTTGGTTTATCTGGAGACACCTGCCACAAAAGTATTTTTGTTGTGTCATTTCTTTTTTTTTCTGTTTTGTTGTTTGTTGTGGTTTTTGTTTGGTTGTTTTTGTTTGTTTGTTTGTTTGGGTTTTTTGTTTGTTTTGTTTGTTTTGCTTGGGGTAGAAAAATGTATGTTGCTATCTTGTTTATTTTTGTGACAGGTGAAGTGAGCACTCTAACTTGGATCTTGCTATGGCTACTTCTGTGACTTAGTGTGTTTCCAAGACATGTCAGTGGTTAGAAATATGCCTGGTCTAGATCCCTTCCCAAACATGGTCCTTGCAAGGGAAAAATGTTAGACCAGACTGTTGTTTGGGGAAGGATTTGGTCGCATCATGCATGCTTGCTGTATCTTTACACCTTCTCTGGTCTTTACTGCAAAGTATTTCAAGGAAATCAATGACTTTGGCATACTTTTAATGCAGTGAGTAACGAAAATAAAAATAGTTTGAGGATTCAGCTATAATCAGGAATGACCCCAAGATCTAAACTGAATGCTTCAATAACCTGCAACATGAAATAGGAATGAGCTTCATATAGTCAGCTTGTGTAGGTCTTCCTAAACTGTCAGAAATTTGAGTAAAGCTGTCTTCCATACCTACATATCTCATTTTTAAGAATTGTCTTATTTAGTACCTTTAGATGGTAAATATGAATCTTATCTGTGACGCCAGTCAATACAGTAGTCCCATTAGACTTGAGCAAAGATGATACATCATCTCTAGAGGATGTTTGAGGAAATCTCCTGGGAGAAAAAAATCACAAATAGCTATCATTTTGATCTGTCTCATGTGAGTGCTTTAGTGACCATTGACTAGTATTTACTGGGAGCACAAAAATCACTGGCTTTTCTGAAACAAAAAAATCAAGTTACTTGGAATAATGCTATGTGAAAAAGATTTATATTATATTAGGGGAAGTATTCACTAGACTGACCATATGGACAGAGTGGTTTTTGCAACATTCTAAAACTGAAGCAGCTTCTAAATTTTGATGCAAACACATATGACATAGAGGAGCCTCTTAAGTCACAGGAACTGATATGCTGTGCAGACATTGTGCTGGTCATGCAGTGACAAATTTTTACCAGTTTTGAAGTTTTCTCCAAATGCTTAGACAAATCATATTTCAAAGCATTCTTGAGTCCTTCTAGTGAAGAAAATTGAAATAGGTCACAGTGACATTGACCTTTGAAGAAAACTCAAACTTGATTTGAAGACGAGCCTTAAGGCTTCTTTCCAGCTGTCAAACTTGACCTTTCATCTGTTTTGTCTGTTTTGTTTTGAACACAGATTTTCACATATCTACATATTCATGTCAAACTGATGTTCCTGATGTCAGTTACTGAGCCAGGTATTCAAAACACAATAGCAAACAAGTTTTGGTAGCCAGCAAGCATTCTGCACAAGATGCAATCACCTAATACAGAGTAAAATCTCATTTCAGCATAAAGCATAAAGGGTGTCATACAAATGATAAGTAATGTGTGTGTTGGGATAAGTAGTTTTAAAAGTAACTTCAGGAGTAAAATAAGCAGTTTTTACTTTTATTCTTGCTATGGGGATGAACTATGAAAATTTGTTTTATTTCTGTCTCTGTAAGGCTGCTTTTATAGGGCCAGATGGCAACCCATGAATTGTGATGTAGCTAGAGAGAAAATAGGCCCTCATCACAAGCAGCTAGTCATGCAAATTTAAGGGCTGTATTAGTCTTGATATAAATGTGCATATAAATCTTGAATAAGTGTTCATGAGTATAATTGTGCTGGCTCCAATACACTACCTTGTTTGCTAAATAGTGAATTAGCTAAGGGTGAAGCTGCTCTTTCAAGAAGAAATGATTTTGTGTGAGTTGGAGTAAAGTAGGTGTGCTCACACTTCCAGCAATTAAAATTCTGACTTTGTACATTTCATGTTGTGCCAAGTTCAGTGGTGGAAATTTCCTGATTTTTCAACTTTTCCATATATTCTTAGAATTCTAGCTGGTAAGATGGAGTTTCTGTGTGCCTAAGCGCATATTTATTGCAAATGTTAGCACTGAGATTTAACTTAAGAGTGAAATGAATATGTAGGATATAGTGGACTCAAACAGTAATAGTCTGTAGTCAATATTAATTTTTTACTTATATTTTTATGGTAAACCATTGAAAGAAGTTTGAAAGGATGTAATATACATTTTGGGTGGTCCTCAACCTTGTGTGTTCTTTTGTTCTTTGCAAATTCTCTACTATATTTCTTCAAGTTTCACTAATGCATTCAAATGTAAACACTTTTGCCCTTTCTGTGGCTCACATGCCATGTCCTGTGCAGCAAATCCAGAGTTTGTAATAAAAAGGTCTGTTTTTCTGTAATTGGTAAGAGAAAATGGAATTGTAGATTCTTTATACAGATCTACTGGGTAATGCTCTTTCCTGATTGTTTTTGCTGGTTTGCCTTCCAACATAATTAAATATTCTTCTATGTTGTTCTAAAGGGGTAGTCCATGAAAGTCCTCTGAGAATTGGAAGTACCAAAGCCTAAGCCTCAAGTTGCCAGCCTACTGTCAGAGGGAGGAGGGTCAGCTGACTTCCCTGAACCTGAAGGGACCTGAATTTTCTGAGACAGGTCTTTGTCAAATTGAAATTGGCTTGGGTTCTAAAGCTTACTGCTTTTTTATCTTAGGCCTTGTAATGGGTATTGAGAGTAAAATTTTAAGCATATTGGCTTAATTTTTCTTCCTGTTGGGAGGTGTGCTGATTTTAGTCAAGGATGCATTAAGAATGAAATAGCCAGCTTCATTCTGCACATGAATAGTCCATGAGCTCTTCCTATAGGGAAGGTGAAACCTGAGTCTTAAAGCCATGCACCAAACACTGCCCATCTCTGTGCCAAGGAGTCAGAAGCTCAGTGGCTGACACTGCAGCCTGAAAGCTGTGCAGGTGGGCTATTTTCTTTAATGTTCTGAAGCCATTAGAAAATTAAAGGGTATTCCTGTCTGTAGAGAAACCTGTGAGATTAAATGAGACTGCTTTTGAGCTGAAGGGTTACTGTATGATTTGCTTTTAGGGTTAAGACCAACAACAGATGAGTATCAAAGCATGTATGGTTTGTCAGCTGGGAACTGGCATCTCTGTGGAAATGGAAAGAACAACAGACTTGACAGAAAAGCTCTCATATGCACTGTACTGCCAGGGCCTCCATATTAATGTGAGATCTCTGTAGGTAGGATTTGAGAGGTTTTAGAGCCTTATAACTTTATTTTGTTAATCCAAACTGGAGCTGAAGTAGTAGTCCTCCCTGACCTTGCATGGATTACATTTTAAGTACCTGGATTTATGGTGCTGCCTGGCTGGCACTGCAAAGGGGTTGCACTTTTCAGGTGCTTGGTGGTGGGAGGCCAGTAGCAGCCCAGTTTTGTCTCAAGCCAACTTGAACTAACCTGGTTTGGATGCCACGCTGAGCTCTGTTTCAGATAGTTAGTTCAAAGCTACCTGCCATACTGACTGCAGATTATTAAATTTGGGGTATGCCTGGATTGTTTTGTCTGCATCTGTCTGGAAAATTATATGTGTCTTGCACATGGCTTACATCAAATGTAAGGTTAATATAGTGATCTACTGAGCTGAGGAGGAGGAAGGAAAGAAAAAGAAATGAGAAACTAGTGCACTACATATTTTGGAAAGTAGCACATTTGGACAGGGACATCCTATATTTAACAGGATGTCAATCAAGAGGTCACTCATACGGAATTGTTTGTGGATAAAACTGTCCCTGAACAAGGTGTAAGGAAGAAAGCTATAGACGTAGTCATAAAAAAAGGTCATAGCTGTGGAAATAAATGCAGAGTGTGTGAAAAAGAATGTGCTTGAGATCAAAATGGTCATGTGCTTATTTAACTGATGATATGAAACCCAATACAATTTATTGGACAAGAAAGCATATAAAACTGGGAATTTTAACTCTGGAGATCAGTAGGAATAAAAGGTTTTAAGCTCTACTGTTTAGAATTATGCTTGCATAATTCATGATTTCACTGAATTATTTTTGTTCAAGAGTTAGGAAGCTATAAGGATTATTGCATACACCATTACACTGGCTTTCCAAGAAGAAACAAGTTCTGTACAAACACAATATAGTGGAAAATTTAAATGCAACTGTAGAAAAGGAGAGCTATATTAATCCTATTTTTGTTGCAAGTAAACACTTGTGTAAACTGAAACACTTGTTAAAAAAAGTGCTAATTAGCATTTCAGTTCCTCTTCATGAAAAGCAATCACTTATCTCTTCTAGTTCATTATAATTAAACTAGTGATAAGTACTTATACTCTTATTTACAGTCAAATGCTTGTTTTTGACTTATACTTGTCCAGCTGGAAGCTGCTTCATCCCTATAGTTCAGCACAGTCAGAGTTTTATTTTTTCTAAATCAGTAAAACACAATATCTGGGTGAAAATGTGTAGTTTAAGAGCTAATCATTATAAAAAAAAAAATCTGAGAACAATTCATATCGCAACTAAATTTGTACTATGCCTATAATCATGAGAAGAGCCAAATGACAGGGTAGTTCTTGTCCTTATCAATATACAACTAAAATTAAACTTCTATGGAAGTCTTTTGTCTTGCAATAAAAAAAACTTTGTAGATATTAAACAAGAGGTGTGGGGAAAAAAATGTAGTGTCTCTTCTGCTTTCACTTTTTTTGTTATAGTAACGTTTGAATATCATGCAAGTTTAATCTTTCGGTTGTATGAGGCAACACTTGCATTCTATGTTTGAAATGCCTTCCAAGTGACTAGATCTATTCCTGGTATTTACAGTGGTTTTTGAAAGGCTATAGGTAGTAACGTTTTAAAATAGGGAATGAAGCCGTTTCTGGACTAACTACTAGATATTGAACCAAACCCTGGGAAAGGCATTTAAAGAGATTTGGGATTGCTTTCCCTAGTTTTTTCTTTTTTTTGTAACATAAATTCTCCTCCTTATGGACCCGTGAAGAGCTGTATTTAGACTATACATATTCATGCTCATTTTCTCTAAAACTGTATCAAGGAATTAATTATTTTCTTACAAGATGTTGTCAACTTTAAAAGCTATTCTTCACAGATGATATTATCTATGGATTTGAGCATTTTCAAAACTTAACAGAGCTGGTTGAATGCTTAACATGACAAAGGAAGAACTAAAGTTCTGTAGTATTGCTGAATAAAGAATGGATGACTAGAGATCATGAGGCTGGTACTTCATTGGTTTACACCTGGCAGTCTTCAAATTAGAAGTTAGAGTGGGTATTTGCCTCAGTTGCCTGGGTTTGGTAAGTTTGCAGCCTGTCTTCAAAGGTGGTAGTGGTTACGTGTGTTCATGTAAAGTGACTTACACAGCATGTAAGTAAGTCTAAGCAAAGTGTTATGACAATTATGGCATTTCTCTAGTCCAAACTGAATGACACCTTCCCCACAACTACTGCTGAGTCCCTCTTAACAGCTAGCAACTCCCTTTGCTGTAGGTTGCCTGCTCTGATGAATGTATTTAATTCCTTGTATATACAATTCCTAACACGGCTGTGTCCTGAATCATGCTGAAGACTAATAAAATTAAGTAGCAATGACTAGCTGCTTTGGAATGAGGCATTAGTTCTCTTTGCCTGTGCTGTACCCATGACTGTATGCAATATTTTTCCAAGAACTTATTTATGACTTGGTTGTGATGAGCTCATGACCTAATTTTAGACAAGATCCGTTCTGTAACGTTATATCCTTAGTATAACTGCAGCTGCTATTATTTGTGTAAATGAGAGTTTTTTAAAGAAGAATCCTTGCTGCTGGATAGGCTAAATATATGCTATGTGCTTGGGAGGCTGTGGTCATCATGAGAGCTAGAAGGCCGTACCAAGTGTGTGCCTGTACAGAAAAGCAACAGAATTCTCAAAGGTTCTCCCACATTGCCTAACTGCATTTGCGTTGAGTAGATTAAATAGCAGGGAAAAAAAAAAAAAAAACAACAACCAAGAGTTAATTTAATAACAAAAGCCTTGGAGACTTTTTTTTTTTAAGTGGATGGAATATTCAGCAGGTCAACAGAAGTGTGTTGTGACAGCCCTGGAACAAATAACAGTAGAAGAAGGATCCAGTAAGAAAAGCATCATGAACTGGTTTTGACTGCGGTGCAAATAATTTTCTTCTCAGTGAGAAGTATGGGGTTGTGTTTTTGATTTGTGCTGGAAACAGTGTTGATAACCCAGGGGTGAGGGGTGTTTTTGTTACTGCTGAACAGTGCAGGGCCTTTTCTGCTTCTCACCACCCCCCCAACCAGTGAAGAGGCCAGGGGTGCATAGGAAGTTGGGATGGAACACTACTGAGCCCAGCTAGCCGAAGGGATATTCCATGCCAGATGGTGACATCATTAATAAAGTGGAGAGGAGGAGGAGGAGGGGTTGTTTTGAGTGATGGCGTATGACTTTCCAAGTCACTGCTGTGTATGAGGGAGCCCTGCTCTAGTGGAGATGGCTGAACACCTGCCTGCCCATGGGAGGGGGTGAATGAATGACTTGGTTTGATTTGCTTTTACATGTGGCTTTTATGTTACCTGTTAAATTGTCTTTATCTAAACCCAGGATTTTTTCTCAATTTTACCCTTCCAATTTTCTCCTCCATCCCACTGTGAGGGGCTTGGTTGTCATCGGGGGTTAAACCATGACACGTAATCACGGAAATGAGCAAATGTTGGTCATTTTATGTTTTATTTGGAATCTCAATTTTTTTTTTTATTTTTAATTTTAATGAAGTGTGATTGCTGTCTGCAAGCAAACTGAGTTTGCAGAAAATGTAAATATCAAAGTTCCCATTGGAAAGCAAGTTTCATGCCTTCTTGTGATTAATAACAAATGGTGATGTGATAGAAATTCCCCATTAGAATCAGGTAACAAGAACGGCACCCTGCTTTTCAGAAATGTGTGAGCAAATTCCCGCTGTTAAATGTTTATAACCTAATGGTATTGTGGCTGGGATCTCTCCAAAAGTAGTTGCAAATACTACTTGACAGGGGGGCAGGAAAAAAGAGAAACCTTAGCTGTGTGAAAGTCAAGTAAGAGTCAAATGGATAACAGGATTTTTAGAAGAAATAAAAATAGAATTATCTAAAAGCAATAGGCTTGCCTCTTCCTATTAGGCTTTTTAATGTAGAAAATGCATCACCGCTCTGCTTGAGTCAGAATGTGAAATGCTTTTAGGTTCAGCTTTTAGTATAGTGAAGGAGTATTACTGCAAGACGTAATTTAAACAGGAGGAAACCTGCTTGGTGCAGTTGTCTTTTAGATGTACAGCTTAAAGTCTCTGTAAGTGTATGAATAAGAAAGGGTGGTGGTGATGTGACACAGTCTGCCCTTTCTCTTGCCTTGCTGTTTTCTTGTATCTGGGCTTTCACTTTCCTAATTTTTGTTTAGAAAAACAAACAGCAACAAAAAGACAAGAACAGCAGAAAATCAAAGTCCACAAAAGATTTTGAACCTGAAGTTCTTTATCTTCTATGAGTAGTTTTCTCCCTGGAATGGCTGGAACTGGAGACAGAGGTGGAAAGCATGTGCTATAGCAGAGAATTCTTAGACTGTGTTCCTAATTTTTCTGATCTTGAGAGTTGCCCTTTTCTAAAGGTATAGAAATCTCTGGAGGTTATTTCACCATGCATTATAGCAAAAAAAGTGAAATAGGTGAGAGGCTACCTGTGAAACAGCAGCTGCTGGCCAGCTGTCTCTCTTAGTTGGTGCTCAGGTGGGCATAGGCAATAACTGCAGTTCCTGCTGTCTCTTCCTTCTACTTGCCTCCCTTTCCTGTGATGTCAGTAAAATTAGAGGCCCTTCAGAGGGGTTGGGATTATTGCTATAAGATTGGGAGCAAAGAGAGGAAATTCTTTTAACCATGCTGAACTGGGGGAGGCCGGGCCTAAGGTCTGCTCTTTGGATCTGTAGCTGTCTTGTGTTGCTCCTGAATTAGTTATTTATTTTGTATGTTTATAAGGTTTTTTCATCTGAACTGAATGAATTTTGAAGAGATCTTTAAGTTCTGATGGTGTCATTTCTTGACTGGCTATTTTTAAATAGGATAAAACTGTTGAAACCAAGTGGGGAAAAAAAATCCAAGTACTTAGGAGTTCAGGAATAAAACCATACAGTTGTCTTAAAGCCCTTACAATTGTCGTATTCTGAAGGTAAAAACATTATATGAAAATGTTAGAGATGTAACATCAGCTTAATTTAAATGTGAATGAAGGCATCAATGGAGTTTTTAAAAATATTTGTACCCTGTCATTGCAATAGACTTGCTATGAGGAGACAAAGGCAGAGATAGTTGTAGTCATGCTGATATCAAAACATAGCAGACTCTGAGGCGTATATGGACGACCAGTTTTGACTAACAGGGGGCATGTTTATCTGAAAATCTAATTGGTATCTGAGTCTTGAAAGTGTGACTGGATTACAAATCTAGACTGCATGTTGAATCTCAAACTGATAACCTTAGTTTATATGCAAATTAAACCCAGCAAAAAGATGTTTCTCTTTCAGTTGGTTTTGTCTGGGCCTGTATCACACAAGATCACACGTTTAACACAATTTCATTGTGTATTGTAACCATAATATACTACTTATCAAGATCTGGCATTTTCATATTACAGACTTTCTATCTGTCTAATGCATATGTGGTATACTGATGTAAAAATGTATATTTAATAAATATATGTGTGTATTAGGGTTTTTACAACTTAAAACCTCTTTTTTTTTGGTGCTTATTTTTGATCTCTGCTTGGGCCATTTTCTGATAGTGTAATTATTGCTTTTAAAGATATTCCTTCTTAATACTGTTTTCCGAGGAAGTCAGAGTCAGGCTTTGAGAACTGTATTTTTCTTCATAGGTAAGTATTTCAAAGAGGTTAATGCACATACGCAGACTTAAATTTCTAAATTAACAGATTTTTATTAACTGACAATTTATTACTGTCTTGATAATGAGAAAGTGAAGTGCATGTCCTTTCACAAATCCTTTCCCAGCCAGGGAAAGAAGTAGGTCACAAAGTTTTATCCGAAAAGATACTTTATTTATGGCTGTGAGATGAACTTTAGTGTTTTCCCTTCATGAGATACTATGTCGTTCTGAAACACCTGCTGTGGGCGCTCTAATTCTTATTAATTTTGAACTAGAAAGTTGTTGTGGAATAAATATAGAGCGATTTATATTGAAGAACTGAGACTTAACTGACAACTTAATCCACAATTTCAAGCTCAGTTAAACCACCAGCCTGTTTGATTTGCATATTCCCTGCTCTCTGCAGAGTTTTATCCTTAGAGTCCATTGCGGAAAAAGGCCCCAGTGAATATATGTTGGATGAGTGACCTTTCTCCTTTTGTTAATTCCTCTCTCAATTTGCGACTGCCATCAAAGAGTAGGCTTAATCAAAACATTTTTTTGAAAGCAAATACCGAGTGAGATGCTAATAGTGATTGTATTGCAAAGCGAGGAGGCATCTCTGCAAAGCAGATTGTCTAATGAGGGAAGAGAGTGTTTACTGCATGCGAAGAGGTGACATTTTGTTGCATGAAAGCACTCTAGGGTTCCTGATGACATTTGTTACTTTCTCAATAATTTAAAATCAGGCTGTGACTAATGGTGCTGTATTTGCCAACTCTATTTAGATTGCTAAACAGCAAATTGCCTGAAGTTGAGGGAAATCCTTAATGTTCACCAAAAGCCATGCAAGACCAGTTCAAATGTAAGCATACATAGGTCTTCATTGTGAGTATCTGGACTGATAGGCTAAGCTTCAAAATCCATTCAATGTACAATGACGACAACAACTTACATATACTTGCTAAATAGCTGTTTCCTTGAGACCTAGTCTATAGTCATTGCCTTTCACAATGTTAGTGGATTTTTATCTGGGGGCGGGGTTGTTTAAATTGAATCTATAAAGTTCTAAATGTTCCAGCACTTGTTTCTCTAATAATCTTGTAATTCTTAATGAAAAAGAGACTCTTGGTCAAAGAGAGAAAGTGTAACAGTTGAGGTGTGCTGGAATTCATTCCAGCCTTGTGTAAATCTGCATTATTTGAATGCTGACATGCTAATTCATCTTTCCTGGATTGCAGGCTGCAACTGGAAGGTCCTAGTTTTCTTCATGTCACTTAGGTGTCTTAAACTGATGAAAACTAGAAGGCCTAAAGGAAAAAGTTAAACGAAGAGTCTAAACTCTGAGCTTGTTACAGACTTGCATAATTTTGGTTTCAGATCAGCAGGCTCACTTAAAAGAGGAAGTAGGTACACAAGTGATACTCATTCCCTGAGTCTTTTGCATTCATGTCATTTTTCATACTATTATCAAGGTATTCCTGCAAATTTTCTTTGCCACTGGCAGCAAGTGTAATAGAGCCTTAAGAGCACTTGTAGAACAATTGTATAATTTTTCTGCCTGTCTTTTAGAGCACTGGCATTCTCGATGTTCCCCATGGCATGTAAGCTTTTCTCTGTGTTGGAGCTACTCTGTAAGAGTACAAGCTGATTTACAAAAGAAAGGGGTGAGTGGATTTCTTTCACGTAATTAATACAGAATTGTTGACTTCTCTTTATTTACAACTGCCTTTATGAATGATGGTATCAACAAAACGATTGAATGAATCCTGATTTTAGTAGTCTTAAATGTAGGCCAGGTAAAGGTTAACTTAGAGATTAAAAAACAGTGCATTATTTGAGATGTGCTGGTACTTTACTGCAATCATTGGGACTCAGGATTTCTTCACAACCGGGAGCTGAATACATGTATGTTTAGTTATCTGTTTCTGGGTTTAAAATATTTGCTACAGAATATTTGCCAGTTGTGGAGACTAGGGTGATCAAAGCTGAGGTTTAAAAGGAATTCATGACCTTTGTTTCAAAGAGGATAAAGAATTTTTGAAGATGGCTTGTTAGAAAGCCTCTTTCAAGTGTTTTTCCAGTCAAAGTGGCATTTGAAAGTCAGCTGCCCATCCAAAAGTGCCAGACAGGCTTTTCCAGGCAACATTGCACACTTGACTAATTTTCCCTTAAGCGATCTATGTTATGTCCAGTGTACTTGAAGCCACTGAGACTCACACTATAAATAACCTAGTGAGCAATGTCTTGGAGCTTGATGATTATTGCTGAGAGAAAACAGTTGGTTGCAATAGTAAAAGATAATGGCTTGTGTGGTCTTGAGAGGCTTAGAAAGTAATATGGGGGACTGGAATCTTGTATTGAAAGTCTGTACCCCATCAGAAATTAAAAAGGGTGCATCTTATTGGAATGTTTTATGTATAAGGTCCATCACAGGGTTTCTGCGTCACATTCTTTATTGTGAATTTGTTGGATTGTGGAAGACTTTTTGTAAAGGGCCTGGGTAGGTTATCTAGTCTGAGCTCATGCTCAGTGCAGGATTGTGATTGATGTTAGGTCAGCTCAGTCACGGTGTGGTCTAGCCAAATCTTGAGAGCCTTCAGGACTGGAAATTCCATGACAATCTTAATTGACCTGTTCCAGTGTTGCATTAGTGTCCAGTGGCTGTGTCTACTGTTCAGACTGAACCTTCAGAAGCTGATGACTGATCCAAGTGACTTATGGGAGAGGCATCCAGTAAACTGCTCACAAAATATGTTACTGGAATCATAGAATGGTTTGGGTTGGAAGGGACCTTAAAGATGATCTAGTTCCAACACCCTTGCCATGGGCAAGGACACCTTCTACCAGTCAGGGTTGCTCAGGGACTTATCCAGCTTGGCCTTGTTCACTTCTAAGGATAGGGAATCCTCAGCTTCTCTGGGCAATAAAGAAGTTTGGTTTATTTTTCTTAGCCAGGCTTGTAAAGATGTATACTAGAGTTGGAAGATGATTCCAAATGCTTGTTTAAGAAGCTAACACGAAGTGTGAATATAGAGTTATGAAACAGCTTCTTACCTCAGATAGAAAATGTCTTCTATTTAGCAAATACTATGATTTTTTGGAATTAAATTTGCTATTCTTTGAAGGTAGGGTAGAAAAAAAGTGAGCTTTTCCTGTCACATGATACTCATATAATGCAAACATTGCTAAATTTCTCAATTTTTGGATCTTGTATTATCAATCTCAATTTAATGGTTTTGAGCCAATTTGCAGAAAGGTGTTATGGAAGATGTCACAGAAGCTTGATTAAAGGATCTTGTAAGGAAGTGTAATATAGTATGACTTTCAGTCATGATGACAAACATGCTGTTTGTGGACAGTATCATAATTATTGTAGATTTGATTATACTTTTAGAATACCAAATATGTTTTAATGTATTCCTTGTTCTCTTACCATTTATGGAATACTACATATGGTATCTTAAAGCTCCTGGAGCATGGCCACTGTTCTGCTTCTGAATGGTTCATCTCCAAAGGCCTTATGGTGCTTCTACTATTTTATGACTAGAAAAAAATCATTAGTTGTTAACCTGCAACTTCATGTTTGCTACATCATGCACAATTATAAAAAACTCATGATAAATACTGTGACTTTTGGAGAGAACAGGGACTATAGCCCTGCTTAGTCCTTGCAGCTTTCCTAAAAAGAAGTATTTTCCAGCCTAAACGTGGTGCAAGATCCTTTTGTTGGTTTATCAGAAGAAACACGGTGGATGAAGCTGCTGTTCTGTCTTTCTACAAATACCTGTAATGTGTTATCTCTTTTCCAGATGCGAACATTTAGGCTACATCTACATAACATGAGGCACTGTCCCTGTAGGGCTTTGAATAGGGTGCTTAGATGATCAAACTGTTAGAGATGCATCACAGCACATAATCTTTGGGATGAATAGTCCTGTTGAGAAGAAGAGAGTATTATTCTGAGGAGTGCTGTACTAATTTTGGTTTCTTGTTCTGCAGATAGGCCCTAAACTCTTCTTTCTTCTAAATAACATGTAAAATATATATTTTTTCCTTATCAACCATGAAGCTACATATTTTTCTAAAAATTTCCATGGATCTTTCAATAAGAATCTGGTCCAACAAAAGAATACGTAAGTAGCAGTTCAGCTTAGCCCAGGAGATCACCAACTTTAAAAGCAACTTTGCTGTCACTTTTAAATAAGAAAAAAAATTGTGGTGTTTATTTTCCTGCTGTGAATGAAGCCTTCTTAGGTGATGATGTGGTTTGTTTTGGGGTTTGGTGTTGGGTTTGGTGGTTTTTTTGTTTTTTTTTTTGGTTTTTTTTTTTTTTGGTTTTTTTGTTTGTTTTTGGGTTTTTTTTGTTTTTTGTGGGTGTGTTTTTATTGTTTTGTTTGTGTGGGTTTTTTTTTGAGGAGAATATTGTTTTATTCCTTCGAATAAAGGCACTGTGAGCATACGGGCCAGGGATGTTCTTTCTATTGAGGAGTGAACCTTAGTAGCTTTATTTTACACAAGTGATAAATTATTTGATATTATGAGATGTAATAGTAAATGAATAAAGTTTTACCTGTACTAACTACAGTAAATGGATCCGTTTTATGTGCAAATGGGGCTATTGAAGGTCATTTCTCTCTGCCATCCCCAGATGTAGATCCATTTAAAGTACTTAAACTTATTTTTGATTAAAAAAATCCTAGTAAAATTATAAAAAAGTATTTATTACTTTTAAAATTATATGTTATTGTTAGTAGTGTTTTGGAAATGGCATTAGTAGCAATATGAGAATTAAAATAGACCTTTCTGTTGTGTACAAAGAAAATTTTTAATAAGATTTAATTTTTAAAAGCAAATGCATTTTTATAACTAAAGCTCTGCTGGCTTTACTTGAGCTAGATCATATTAACATAGGTGTCCTATATTCATGTAAAACTTCTTAATGCAGTGTTAAGAATGAAAATGAACTTTGGATAATCTAGTGTTAAGATGAAAGTTGCATCTACTCCTCACATTATGCTTCTCCATAACTGTATAAATTCACAAGCAATAACATGCTCTTACAATTATAAACAACTCAATGCTGTTTTTAAACTTAATTTGTCTTTTATTTAATGGCAGTCACAAAATGAATATCACGTTCGAGGGAAAGAGCCTTGTGCAGGAAAATGTAAACTTAAAACAATTTCTGTTATTAGTATTGAAGTATACTCACTCTAAAGTCTTTCATGCACCGTGTAAGCGCAGATATTTTGATTTATTTGATATTATCAGTAACCAAAAAACAAAGTTAAGCTTTGTTTTACTTGTTTACGCTTTTGGGTGTGTTCATTCAAGGCTTGTCTTTGTTATGTGAGTCTTGGACTTTGATACTCAGACACTTTTAACATCCTGAATGTTCCTGTCTGAAGCCTGGCAGCTGTAGTTGAACACGACATGTCTTGACAGCTTAATATTTGTTAGCCAGCAGACTACTGCTTCTCAAAATGCAAGCAAATATCTTGGGTGGGCACACAGTAATGTGCTCTGTGTAAGGCCACTGTACCCTGAGCACTCCATTGCAGTGTTCTACATAGATAGCTACATCCAAACAATTTTGATCTGGTTTTAAGTTGAAAGTTTAAAGATCTCTTTAATTTGTTAGGTATGTATTGAAGCACAATTTTCAGCAATGGGGATAGAATTAATTCATTGCTTCTTGTGCTTGCTTCATAGAAAATTGTGACCTAATGAAGCTGTTACATTGATTTAGAGCATTTGATTCTTGCCATGGTCTTTCACTTAAATATCTGTAAAAAAAAGATCTGTGTGTGTTTGCAGCATTTTCTTCAGTAAAGAGACATGCTTTTCTTCCCCTTAGGATGTGATTGTGGGCTTGTTTGCATAGATGATGATTTTTAAAACATATTTCAACCCAGACAAAGACTTATTGGATCCAGGTTGCTTTAGAAATTTATCTTGTGGAAGTAAGGAATTAAGGGAACAGTTTCAAAACTTGAGCCTGAATGGAGACTGAATGTAATAGTTCCTTTTTAAGGTCTGACAATTACTATGTAATCAAATTTGGACATGCTCAAAATAACCCACCTAAGCTTAGGTTCTGTATCATGAGGATTATACTTACATAATAATTATTTCATAAGAAAAACACACCTCAAAATGAAAAATGAGTTAATGTGTTACTGAAACTTCCTGAAGAGCATGCCTGACTCAGTTACAGTAAATTTGTTTTATGTTTGAACTTTTAATCCACCTATTTTTGGATAGTGTTCCAGAAGTTAATAATTAATACAAAATGGATTTGTTTGTTTATTTTTTAAGCTTTGAGCTGATCTGCAATAAGTGATTAAAAAAAAAAAAGGGAAGAAGTGTAAGTTTGTGTAACTTTTGATGATTACCACCATTAGTGTGATAACTTTCACAAGTGACCAAAATAATCCTCTTCTAGAAATGCAGAAAACAAAACTTTAGTTGTGTGGAATAAAAAGCATGTCGCAAAAGACCTCCCAGAGGGAAAATAAGCATGATCTGTTGTTGGGGTGTGCCTCTGCTCATCCACCTCTGCAGGAGAGCAGAACCATCACGCTCAGAAAAAGAATCTGAAGACCGAGATGTGAGGTGAACAGATTAAAACATTTTGCCTTGTACTCTTAGCTTGAGGTCACTGTTAACTCATTACCTTATGCTTATATTGGCATCATCTGCACATTGACCCTCAAACTGGCTTTATCTTAGAGCCAGCTGAATGCCTTAGCAATATTGCACTGCAAAAGAAAGTGGGGGACTGCCTGCTCTCACACTCCATTCCTATGGCAATATGAGAAACTGGCTTTTGAGGTTCAGAGAAAAAGATTAGAAGGTACTTGGAAGTAAAAACATGTGGAATAATTCAGCAATAGCATTTTGTTTCTCCTAGGGTCTTAAATTTGTTTGGCTTCTAAAATATTCCTCATGGAATGATGAGAAAATATTTCTGCAACCTTTTGTAAATGTGTTAACTTCTAAAATTTATCATCCAACATTGGGAAATACTGAAATATTTTGTTTAAAAGAAAAAAACAAAACCCCCCACAATAACCTACCTGTTAAGTATTCTTGAGTATTAGATTAACTGGAAGAAATTCAGGTGACTTCTTGGAGTTACCTGTTGCTAACAGGAATCATAATTTTGTGTTTTACTCTGCCAATTGAGTTTTCAGTCTCAGCATGGGCAGAAGTTAACAATGAAATGTTCTTTTCTTTTTGCTTTCAGAGAGTAGAGAATACAGATTAAACCCCTTTATGCCATGGAACTCCTCATTACCTCATAACTGTGTCCCTGCTCTGGTAAAATATACAAACACAGTCTCGTGGAAAAAGCAATAAAGGTGTTGCTGAGAAAGGCATAGAAAAACCACAGGGTGCCAAGTTTGAGTGTTCCAATGCTAATTAAAATAGTCATGCAGATCTGGAAACAGCTAAAGATAAGATTAGTGGCAGTGATGGAAAGGCACAAACAGAGGCTATTTTTGGACATTGTAATCAAGTAATCAAATCTATGTATCTAGAAGAAGACTGAAATTTGTGCTCTGAAAGTACAAATTCTTAAGAATTGGTTCTTTTGCAGATGCAAGTCTCTGCTTAATGCTAGGAGGATATTTGTAGTCTTTAGAGAACATTGTGGTTCCAAATATTCACATAATTCTTCTAGTTTAAATTTTGCAATATCCTAGAAGAGGAGGTGACAAAGAAAATTAAGAGACTGAAGCACCTCTCTTATGAGGAAAGGCTGAGAGAGTTGGGCCTATTAGTCTCAAGAAGAAACAGCTGAGAGGGGATCTCATCAATGTCTGAGTGTCTGAAGGCAGGGTGCCAAGAGGAGGGAGCCAGGCTCTGCTCAGTGGTGCCAAGCAACAGGACAAGAGGCAATGGGCAGAAACTGATGCACAGGAAGTTCCACCCAAACATGCAGAAGAGTTTCTTTACTGTGTGGGTGACCACTCACTGGAACCAGTTGCCCAGAGAGGCTGTGGAGTCTCCCTTTCTGGAGATATTCAAGAACCATCTGGACACAATCCTGTGCAATGTGTTCTAGGATGGCCCTCTTTGAGCAGGGAGGTTGGGCCAGATGACCTGCTGGGATCCTTTCCAACCTGACCCATTCTGTGAAGAGGAAAAACAAAACAAG
Organism: Dasyornis broadbenti; assembly: GCA_013397935.1. Classification (NCBI taxonomy): domain Eukaryota; kingdom Metazoa; phylum Chordata; class Aves; order Passeriformes; family Dasyornithidae; genus Dasyornis; species Dasyornis broadbenti. The sequence continues at coordinate 2,787,616 of VZRN01004656.1, read as the reverse complement.
AATCAGAACTCCCATCTTAAACATGTGTGTGGTTTTTTGGTGTTTTTTTTCCACTTTTGTCTAACACTCTGAAGGACATCTTAGAGGTGTATTTTTATGGAAGCAATTGCTCTGAGGACTAAACAGGGATGATTTTTAGTACCTTCTAAGTGGGTAGAATATTGGTTAAGGACCACTATAGCACAGATGGCTTGATTCAATTGTATAAGGGAGCAAAATGAGCATTCTTAAAATATTTGCTTCTTTTAACATGACTTAGCAATGACATCTGTTCAAAGGCTCTTTTGAAAAAGGCAGGTCAGTGAATCACTGTGAAATTCCAAATTTAAATTTGCTATTTTGGTTTGTTATGATTCGCTCATGGTGCTTTTCTGGGCATATATGGGCTATTCTCTTCATGTGAGAAGTGATTAGTATTCTGAACTACAACAACAGCATCTCATTAAAATCATTAGATATCTTTGAATCTACTGGCAATGCCTTAACAACTTCTATCATGCCAGTTGTGACTCAATTTTTGTTATACTGCAGAAAGTTTTGTGCTGGGCAGTTTTTGTTCCTTGTTTAACTCAAGAGAACTGAAATATTGTATGATTGCAGGAAAAGTGCTGTATAAAGTCTGAGACTGAGCCAATGACATTTTCAGCATCTGCATTTCCCTCAACTGTTTTCTGACGGGTAGCAGCCGGTTGGGATGCATAGAGTACCTGCTGTTGAATGTCTGGAGTGATGGTGCTCATCCACTGCTCCCAGCTGTGTGCTTGAGGACCTGTTTCTAATACTTTTAGGGATCACACTTGTGCAGCTTTGTTCAACTATGGAGAAAATTCTAATGTAACTAATTTTTTTGCAGCCAAAGTTATTTGTTGTATAAACAACCTCATCATTTGCATAACATCTTCACCATTAGGTATCAGGAAATGAGTGTGTAGGTGTTATATACTTTGGGTCTTATATTTTTAGAGGGGATCATCATTGCAAAGTACTGAGGAATCGTCAGCATCTATCTTGTGGAAAGCAAGCATGAGTAAAAATAATCACCACCTGCAAAGCCCTTTTAGCTTGTTATTTAGAAGCTGTAGATTACTTAATCTTGACATCAATAAGAATATAATGAAAGACTAAATGAAAGCTAACTTGTAAAGAAAGCAAGTCCTGTGGCCTGATTTCAGAGTGTGGTAACACTCTGTGCTGTTCTTTGAAGGATTAAGAAAAAGGTGCTGTACATTTTCAGGAATGTATAACTCAAAAACTAGAATTTGAGAAGCTGTGGCCTGTTCTTTACTTAGATTGCAGCTGTTTGATTTCGTTGTGGGCCAAAATGGTCTTTTGACTTACCTGCCAGTTACAGAATCATAGAACAATTTAGTTTGAAAAGGATCTGTGGAGGTTGCTTTGAACCTTATTTAAACAAGAGGAGGCTGGAGATGTTCAAAACTCATCTGGGCAGTCTGAGGTTCGTCCAGATGAATTTTGATTGTTTCCAGGAATAGAGTTTCCACAATATCTCTGTACAACCTATTCCCGTACTTGACCACTACCATAGTGAAATTTCTGTACCTAAGCAGAATATCCCTTTTTGTGAATTGCTTGCTTCCGTGCGCTTTGCAGAGGAGTCTGGGTCCCTCTTCTCTGTATGTTCCCATTAGGTGATTGCTGTCTAATTGCATGTCAAAATGCGTAAACAAACCTGCATAAGGCAGCTTACAGAAGAAAACAAGAAAATCCACATAACACAAGATGGACCTAAGAGAACATCTTAGGCTTTGGAATGGCTCTGCTTGTGCGTGAGCAAACTCATTTGCAACTAAAGACGTGTTGATTCTACTGCTACATTTACTCATGGGTAGGGCCAAAAAAAATTTAAAAGTCTGGTTATCACTAACTTAACCTATATATAAATATTAACGCTTATAGAAGACAGAACAGTTTTTAGTCTTATGTATAGAAGAATGTATAAGTGTTCCTTCCTCATTGGTAAGGGCCCCAGCATAATTAATTTTAGAATGTACTTAAACCTCACTGCTGGTGAAAAACTGTTACCTGCTATATGCTGTAGAATTGTGGTGTTGTATTGGAAGTGGAACTCAAAGTAAGGATTTTATCATCTCCAAACACATAGAAAATTGACTGTAATGTTCAAAACTGGAAAATTATATCATCTTATCAGTCTTTGAAAGTACAAGGTGCTGTTGTTCCTCAGACTCTGTAAGAGATGTAAAGAAGGAAATCTAGGCTGATTGAACTATTATGAAGCCATAAATGTAATGAACATGTACTGTGTCTCACTAATGTGAACTCTGCTATAACACCCTTTCAGTTTGCACTTTGAATAATCTCGTTTCACAGAACAGATACTGTATGTCAAACCAAATTTTATCATGTCACAGCCCTCAGGACTTCAGCTACTCTAATCTCCTTTCTGTTCCTTTTTCTTTACTGCAGTTTTTGATTCATGTTATGATTGCTCCTGTATTTATTACAGGTTGAATTGTCTGAGGGGGTTATGTTCAGCAATGTACACTATCCTTCTTAATTTTCTTAAACTTGCTTTGAGAATTATTTTGCTTACAAGTAGATGCTTTTTCTTTCATATTTGTTGTATTTAGTCTTGTTTATTAAAATGTAGTCATTGTTTCATAACCAACATAAAATATGCTAGGGCTTGTTGTGTTGTATAAAGTATTTTTACTTGAATTTTATGACAGATTCTTCTGGCTGTTCTCCTAATATAAACTTTTTTTTCACAGTTGCTCTGTAAACTGTAAGCAAAAATGTTGCTGAGAGCTGAGACAGTTTCTGCTGTAACAAACTGCATCTTTAAATTATATTTAAAATGAAAGTGAATACATGAACCTATTCTAGGTAAAACCTTTTGAACAAGTCTGCTGTTAGTATCAGCACTTCAACTTGCAATAAGAAAATATGAACATCTTGGATTAGTACTTGGTCATTGCTATGTGTTAGCACATGCCTGGTAGGTTCTTGTCGCCATGTGCTTGAGACTTTGAAATGACATTGGCAAGAAACACAAAATAAGACTTAATATGAGGTTTCTATAAAGGCTCTTTTGTGTTCCTAAAAAATGTGCCTTTGTTGTCTGAAAACCTACCAAATATGCACCTTGTAGGTAGAGCATAAAAGTCATGTGAGGGATGGAAGGGATTACTGCAAAGGAAAGAAAGAAAAATAATTTCTTCTGAACCTGAAATTTTTCAGTAGAGATACCACAGATTTGAAAAGCAAAAAGGAAGGATAACTTATAGGAGTGGAACAGCAAAACATAAAATATTAATTATTGGAAGCTTCCTAGCTATGACCATGAATAAATGGTAATTAATAAGGCTATTGGGAAGCATCTGATGTGAAGGTCAGGCTGACTTATATATTGATTATAGCATAAGTAATTATACAGCTTTTTTCTGTTTCTGTAGAAATGACTGAATTGTGAAAATAAAGGCTTTTTAAAATTTGTTGGAATATGCTATATTGTTGAATGTACAAAGTGCCGTGAAAGAGAGTAAGAGATCAAATACAGGCTACAGAACAGGAACAGGAGAAGATGAACAAAGACACAGATACATTCATTAATGTTGAAAACTTAATAAAAAACAGCACTGATTTCCTCAGCTAATGTGTTTCTACACCTGTCTTGCTACCACCTTATACTACCATGCTAGAGACACTTACTGTTACTCATGAAGTCAGGAGATATTCTGCCATGCCTCTGCTCCTGCAGTTCATAATTTTTCTCCTGGATAAGATATGAACCTCCTGTGGCCTTACAACAGCTAGGAAGCAAGGCTTGCACAAACCCTTTACAAAACTCCTGCAACATGAAGTGCTAGCAGGGGGATAGCTGTGAAATTGTAGTTGACAACAGAAGCTCTGTGGCAGGAAAAACTGTATCATTAGTGCTCTGCAAAACTTTGAAAAGTGATGCACAAAGTAATAGGGGTGCTATATTGGTAATGCTGAGGCCAGGTGCTCTTACTGTAATGATAGAAGGCCAATATAAAGAGTTATGAAGTTCTGGTTATAACTCTACACATAATAAAGCTAAAGAGAATATGCTTTTTGCTTTTAAATTTGAGCCCAACGTATTGCTCTAACAGCTCAAAGCTGTTTGAATTTACACTGTAGGGATAATCCTTCTGATACAAGAGATCTGCTGTGACATCAGGCAGCATTTGTTTCTGTGATGTGAGCTGTGGCAGTAGTTGTCTGACAACTTCTTGGTTTTTTGTGTTTTCTCATGTTCCAGTGGTTACTGGATGTGACTGTAGGCATGTGATATAGATTTTGCTGTCTCTGTTGCCGGGAGCGATGTTATACAATGCCTTTGTACAAACGTAATCTGTAACATCAGCAATGTTGCCATGGCATGTCGGTTCTGTCCTCCTGTGAGTGCATTGCTAACTGCCTAAAGCATTGTAGAGAAGAAAAACCAAAATATGATTAGTATTATTAATAAATTGGAATATTTCAAGTGTCAGCTTCTTTTGAAGCCTGGTCAATCTTTATTAATGGACTTGTCTCAAGATCAAATTTCCTCTGCTGGAGAGTTGTCTACTAACAGTTCATGGATATGCTCTTAGCTGCCCACAGCAGAACCAGGGGCAACCAGCCTACTGCCTGTGTGTGGCTTGGGCACTATACAGTAGTCTCTTAGCCCATGATAAAAGGTCACAAATCCTAGCCCTGCCCTAAAAGAAGACACTACTGGTCAATGTTCTAGCAAGTTAATTCTGCTTTCTTTGTCCAAACCTTCCACGCTGCATAAAGCCATAAACTCCAAGGAATAACAATGGAAAAAGGGCTGTAGCTCTACCTTTCTTGGTCTCTTCCCAAAAGGCACTAAAATGAAAGTACCTGAGGAGCTGTAAAGCTTCTCTTGTTGAAAGCCAGACGGCTTAAACACAGTAACACATTTGTCATTCTAATGTTGTAATTACAGTGTTTTTTCATTTAATATTACTGCATACTGGGAGGAGGAAGATCAGGTCTCCACACCTGCTGCTTTCATGTCCTGTTAGGAGATAGTCACTTCATGGAAAACTTCGTGCTGAGTACTTAAATAGCAACCAGCTGCTTGCATTTCTTTAAAAAAGAAGTCAAGCGTAAGAAATGCCTGTTCACTGTAAATTAATGTGAGAAGGAATGTGCATTTCTTAAAGTTAATTGTTGCTCTCTTATTTAGTTGTGGAGTGGTACTGTCTCCCTCTGCAGATACTTTATCTACTAGAAAATCTCATTGGCATTATGGCCATTTCCCATGATATTCAGAGGTGTCTCAGATCTCCTCAGGAAGAGGGTCAACAGGTAAATGAATCATTCTATAGTGGTTTTTCTGGCATTTCTTTCTTGCAAACATCTTGTAGCCTCAGTAGTAACATTATGAAGGGAGTTAGGAGGTGGTGTGCTGGTTTCAGCTAGGATAGAGTTAATTTTCTTCACAGTGGCTAGTATATGGATATATTTTGGATTTTTGCTAAATGCAGGATTGATTATATATAGATTTTTGTTATTGCTGAGCAGGACTTACACAGAGCTAAGACCTGTTCTGCTTTTCATAATGACATGCTACAAGCTGGGGGTGTGTGGGAGGCTGGGGGGAGACACGGCCAGGACAGGTGACATCATTTTACCAAAGGGATCTTCCAGACCGTATGGGATCATGCTCAGCATATAAAGTACGGAGAAGAAGGAGGAATGGAGCAATGTTTGGAGTGATGGCATTTGTCTTCCCAAATCACTGTTACCTGTGATGGGGCCCTCCTCTCTTGGGGATGGTTGAACACCTGCCTGCTCATGCAAAGCAATGAATTAATTCCTTCTTTTGCTTTGCTTGTGTGTGCAGGTTTTCCTTTCTCTGTTAAACTGCCTTTATCTCAACCCATGAGTTTTTCACCTTTTACCCTTCCAATTCTCTCTCTGATCCTGCAGGTGGGGGACTGAGCGAGTGACTTTGTGGGGCTTGGTGGCCAGTGGGGTTAAACCATGACAGGTGGGCAGCTCATGCATAGCAGATACTCATTTTGATGATGAAAAACCAACCATGAAAATATGTTTTGCATATCTCCATAAGAAATTGTATGTCTTATTTAAAAGTACCCAAGTCATAGAATAAGCTGCTGTGTTGGTTTTGCTTGGCCCAGTTTTGGTAGTAGGAGGGCCACAAAGATGGCTCCTGTGTGAAGCTTCTTGAAGCTTTCACCATGTCCAGCAGAGTCAATCTTTGATGGCTCTGGAGATGATGGACATGCTGCTGGCTGAGGCTGGGCCAATTAGAGATGTTGGTTACGCCTCTGTGATGACATATTTAAGAAGAGATCAAAACAATGGGTGCATGCACATCTTTTTAGCCAGAGGAGGAGGAGGAGGTGAGAATATACGAGGGAAAACAACCCGGAGACACCAAGGTCAGTGGAGAAGGTGGGGGAGGAAGTGCTCTAGGCACCGGAGCCAAGATTCGTCTGCAGGCCGTGGTGATGACCGTGGTGGAGCAGGTTGTCCCCCTGCAGCCCATGGGGTCCACGGGGGATGCTGAGACCCACTCGCAGCCTGTGGGGAGGTGCCCACACCAGAGCGGGTGGATGCCTGGAGGACGCTGTGATCCAGCGAGAGTCCCAGTGGAGAGAGAGGCCTTGCTCCCGAGATGGAACAGCCTGGCCTCAGAAGTCTGTACCCCATGGACAATGAACCCCACACTGCAGCAGTTTTGGGAGGACTGTCTGCCCATGGGGGGAGCTCACATTGTGGCAGGTTCAGACAGGCTGCTGCTTGTCAGATTGGGACCCATGCTGGAGGAGTTCACGGAGAGCTGCCTCCTGTGGGAAGGACCCATGGCTACGCAGAGGAAAAGACTCCTCTCCCTGAGCAGTGAAAGAAGATCTCGGTGATGAACTGACCTACACCCCCCATACTTTGTCCCCCTGTGCTGCTGTTGGGAAGGAGGGAGGGGGGTGAGTGGAGAAATGGTGTCTTAAGTGTTTATTTTACTTCTCATTATCTTCCTCTGACTCTGTTAGCAATAAATCTCTTTGCAACTGTAAGTTCAGCTTGTTTTGCCCTCAGTGCGTTTTCTCTTGGTTCCTTATCTCAACTCATGAGCCCTGTGTGTATTAACTTTTTTTCTCTCCTCTGCCCAACTGTGGCAGGGGAGAGTGAGTGAGCAGATGTTGTAAGTACCTGGCATCTGGCCAGGGCCAAAACACGACAGCTGCGTTGGACAGGACCCACAGGGATCATTGAGGCCCTGCACAGCACCATCCACAAAGGTTACACCATCTGTCCCAGAGTGTTGTTCTAACGCTTCTTGAACTCTCTCAGGCTTTGTGTTGTGACGACTTCCCTGAGAAGCCTGTTCCAGTGCCCAACCACCCTCTGGGTGAAGAACCTCTTCCTAATATTCAAACTAAACCTCCCCTGACATAACTTCAGGCCATTCATCCTGTCATCTGTCACCAGAGAGAAATGGACTATATAGCTTTAAATTAAAACAAATCCCATCTTTTATAAGTTTTGATTTAGAATAGCTCTATTACTTCTTTTTCTGCGAAAACAAGGTTAGATGTGTATTGAATCTATGTGTTCCTCATGAAGACATCTTAAAAGTGGTCCAGTGGCTGCAGAAAACGGAAATGTTTTCTTTTGAATTGACTCTGCTCACAGATAGCATCAACTTAGCTGCTGCTCTGAGATACCAATGATTTCTGAGTATAAGCAACTTTTAGGTGCATTGTGAGACTGTCCAAATTACAGTTCTACAAGTGAAGGAAAACATTCAGAAACTATTTCTGTAAGGAAATGTGATGTGCAATTCTGTTGACCTTCAGTCATGTCATTACAGTTGATGTCATAGCAAAATTTTTAGGCTACGTGAGAACAACTCCTTTAAATAAAGTCTCAGCACCTCTTCTGAGCCAAAAGCCAGGAGTAGTAAAGCAGGAAGAAAAATACAGACAAAAGAACTTTTCTGAATCAGAATGTGATTAAAAAGACAATGAAATGTTCTTTTTGGAACATACTCTTTGGTTTGTATTACGTTTCAATGGGCTGTCCATCCAGGAAGAAGGAGCACACTCTCATGGGGCTTTCTATACTTCTCTAGAGAGCTTGTGGGAGAGTTAATTCACACTAATTACTCCTGCTGAGATTAAGCAGGAAAGTGGCTTCCAACTAATAATTAAGAAATTCATAGAGAATGCATAGATTTGTAAAAACAATGGACTTAATTACTGGATTTTAATTGTAGTATATAGTAGGATTATTTCAAAATTGGTTCTAAGTTGTCAGTTGAGTAACACTTCAGAAAAGTCTGCTGCAGTGACAGCAGGCACTGAATTTGCTGCAGCAAGGAAATCTATTCTGAATTGCTATACAGGTTTGCTCTTGGTGTTGGCTGTGGGAGTAGCTGTGGGCATTTACAATGCAAATGAGAAAGGACATCTTTCACTTTAGTCTTAGTAGACATAAGCAACTTTCATATTAGAATACTGTAAAAACCCATAATAATATGTACATTATAGTCCAAGACTGTATCTTCTCACTGGTCAGCTGATTGTTTATGGATGTATTTTTTTCAGTAAAATTAAACATATAGTTACTTAGTCTAAAGCCACTGTCTACTCTTTATTGAAGGAACCCTTGTTTGTTAATCTTTCTGGAACATTAATTGGTCTGATTTTTAAAAATAATCTACGTCTGCAGTTGGGGATATAATTTAATTTGTCTCTTGTTTTATTTCTTACTATATATTGACTATATAATAGCTGTTTGGCTCTTAAAAAAAAAGTTTAATAACTATACAATACAAAAAAAGAGCAAAAAATATAGATGTGATGGGCTTGAAACTCATGTTATATCTCCCTAATCTCAACAGAAGTGGGAAATGGTCTCTGGTTTTGAGAACTTTAGTACCAATTGTGGAAGTGAGCTTTATAACAATTTAGCTAAATCACAAACCAGTTTTGAGACAGGATAAGCAGCATAACAGAAGGATGTCTTCTAAAGAGATTTATACATTGGCAAAGTAGTGACTGTACAGAAACGGTGAGAACTGCATCATTTGCAGAGGACATGAGGATGGAGCAGAGATTTTATGAGAAGCTGGCTACAAGGAGAAAGTCTGGCAGAATGGAAAGAAGAGCCTATTTGTACCTAAATTTTCCCTTTAGATCTTCAGGATACTCTCAGGTCAATATTGGGGTTGAAGAACTGTGGCACTTATTAAGATTCACCAAAAATAGATCTCAGGAGGATTTTGAATGAGAGTGCGTGTTTGGGGGAGGGGGTTGGCATATTGGAGTGTGAAGGCTTTTTTCCTTTTTTTTAGCGGAGTGGGCAGCATGGAGGGAGTGTGAAAAAGTAGCAGGAGAAGAAGACAAATAGGCGTTTCTGACTAAGTTGTTGTGACAGGAGGCAAGGTCCAAGGGATAATTTAGGATGGTAAACCTTTAAGACCAGACCTGATCTGATGTGGTGATATGGAGGAAAGTACTGTAGAGGTTTGAAGGAAGGATGTGATTTGAATAAAGAGAGAGATTAAACAGATGTTTATTAGAGTTTCCAGAAAGCAGTGTTCTGAGTACTATGGTGAAGTTTTAATGTTTTGAATGTGGGTGAGTGCTAAAAGCCATTGGACAAAGAAAACTTAGCTATCCTTTATGCTGATAAAACTTTAATGAATGAGATGTGAACAAAAGTGTGAGGCTTTGTTGTGCTGTAAAATTAAATAATGGTGACAAAAGAAGGTCTGTCAAAAGGAATGGAAAAATGCAGAATGGGCTGATGTGAGAAGAAAAAGAGGTATATTTTGTCCATACTAAGCTTTGGCTTGCCGCCACTCTCTAGGACTTGTGCTAGCTGGCAAAGGAGAGACCAGATAAACGAATAGGTGCAAAAGCATCAAAAATCTAAGGAGTGAAGCAGATGGGAGACTGTCAAATAAGAACACAGTAGGTGAGAAGCAGTAGACTTGCAAGTTCTTAGGACAGAGACACAGCAAATACTGAATTTCAAATATTTTGCCGCCCAGCAGCAATTGTCACTTACCTATTTTCACATCACAGTGCAGGCTGTTGTTTCCTTGCCTTATATTTTATGTGACGCTGTGAATCCTTAACTCTCATGCACAGGAGAGATGAATACGTCTTATGTTGTATTAAGATAAATACTTTGATGAAAATGCAATTTGATTAGACTAATTAAAACAAAGCTGTTAAAACACTGAAGACCTGAAGAAATGTACTTTGTATAAAATCTCTAAGTAAATTCAAGCTTCATAGGCTCACATTTCTCTGTGGTAATGGAAAATTCTCCTCCCACTTAACTTTTGCTAGGTCAGTACTTTCTTTCCACGGAGAGATACCTAGATCTTTTGAGCCACTGGAGTTGCACAGAGGTCCTATTTAGAGGTCTGGTTCTTCCTATGGCATCTGCAACAGAGCTGCCTAGTCTTGGCTTCTTGTGCTAGCTGTGACCAGGCACAGGGGGATGTGTACATGCTGTCGGTGGTCCTACCTCAGACCTACTGGTATTTAACTGTGGATTCTTTTAAAGGGGATCAGATCCAGTTAGGGGCAAGAAGATGAGTACCGTTGATATCTGGACCTTCCCTTTTCTGCACTTGAAGGATTCTGTCTATCAAGAGAGGAATTTGTATCCGAATTTGTATTGCAAATGTCAGCCAAGTGATTTGCCTCTGTCTCATACTTTCTAGCAGCCCAGAAGTATACCTAAAGCCCTGAATAGAGGATGATATAACAGTGGTCTTTGACACAACCCTGTATCAATTTTTACATAGCACTTTGTTGAAGCAGATCTGGCTCTCCCTTGCCCAGAAGATTTGGCTTCAATCTAGATAAAAACTGAAGGTTTCCTGGAAGAAAAATCATGAAGATGGAAGAACCTGAGCATACTGCAACTAAGGCAGTTATGAATTTAGATAACGGTTATTGTTTCCTTTTTTTTGTTGTACCTAATTATGTCTGTTTTACAATTCAGGTTTTACATACCCTTTTCCCACTCAGTTTTGTTATTAAAAATCTTCAAAGCTAGAAACAGTCTACCTTTTTAACTGTTTTCTTCAGTCAGGCACTTCTGCCATTTAATTTACAAAAAGCTGTATGGTTATGTCATTCCGTTTCTTGACATAAATCTGATGCCATTTTAAATATGGTTTAAATGGAAAGGGACTGAAGGCAGTCAAATAAATATAACTATCTCCATTTTCTGTGGAAACGCAAGCCTACAAACAGCTTTTAGCAAGCTCAAGAGGTGCCTGTTATAAGACTATGTACCATAATATTATATTAAAAACGTATAAAAATAGTGTTAGTAAACTATTAGATCTTATTAGGCAGTTCCATTTTGACTTTTGTGTATGTGGGCTTTTAAAGTGGACTTCGCGATTGACCAGAAGTTTGCAAGGCAGTGTGAAGATTTGGTGCTGCCCTGCGCACCCTGACTCGCAGTGACACTTGCAGTTGGATAAGGCCCAGGAAAGGCCTGCAACTGTGTCTTGTGTAAATGATGGCTGTAACAATTTCCATGGCTGTTCACTGTTGGATACTGTGTGAACAGTGATGAACCTGTGCCTTCTGCTTTATGCTCCTGTGAAACCAGTGAAAATTGGACATCCTTAATATTAGCTCTGTATGTGTAATTCACTCATAGATACCCTATCTTATTTGTAAGAATTACTGAAGGAAAAGAGAAATTTAAAACATCTGTTCTGCCTGAGACTAGATACAAAATGCCTTGTCAAATGGCATCTGAGAGAGTGCTGAGGTGCAGACACATCAGCTTTTGAATTTGGTAGAGATCACTGGCATGCTGCAGAAAAGCCACTCAACAGATGGTAAGTGAAAACAACTTCTGTCCCCTAACAAGCTGGGATGACTTTAAATCACTGAACTGAATGTTACAAAAAATATTTGTCAGTTATCCAGTCTGACTTAATATTTTGTAATATCACAGTTTGCATTTTTGGGCAGAATTTCTGCATCTTTATTTTTTTGTACTTTCTTTTTGTGCTTGTTCCCATGGTTTTGTTTGCTTGGGAGACTTAAAACAGGTTTGGTTTTAATTTTTTTTTTTAATTTTTTTGTTTGTTTGTTTTTGTTTTGCAAACAATGGAAATGGATAAGTCTTCATACGGTATTAAATTACCCATGTAAATGTCTCACTACAGACAGGAGGGACACTATTCTTCCATCCGCTGGACGGAATTTCTTCCTCTTTTGCTTGATTTTTATTTATTTATTTTTTTTTTATTATTACTGTTTACCACAGTCAATAGCTCATTTATATAACCGCTGCTGTCAGTTATGGAGGGCTAGTGTTTTTTCATTTGTGTTTAAGTTCTTGAATGAAACATAAAGGTTTGGATAGTTCAGTGTATATCTCCTGCTCTTTTAGAAATCCACTGTCATTGTATTATGAGAAAGCAATGAAAAAATCTTAGAAGAGTATTAAGCCAATTGTGGGAGACCACATCCAGATGCTGTAGGACAGCTGGGAACAGAAGATGTGACTTTTGTTAGACATTCTGTGTACTTAATTTCTCTTTGAGAATTGACCCTATATAGTCCTTGTACAAAAATGTGTTAAAAGCCAGAAGTTGTCTAATGGCTTAAGACCCTTGAAAAACTGGAACCTGTATTTTCAGAATAAGGGGTCCCAACTTTTTACTTGTGTAGAAAATACTTCCAAATAGTACTTACATTTCCCTACACCTACATAAGTTTTTTTTTTTTTTCTGAAATATTGAATCATGAATATCTGGGATGAAAATCAAGCACCTGGGAATAGCAGCTGCCTAATTTATCTACATTTCTTAAAAATGACATCCTGGTATGAATAAAAAACTTGGAAAGGGAGAAACTTTTCCTGTCTGGAACACCAGTTCTCTCAGCCACAGTAGAACAGCTGTTGTGAGACTCTACTGGAGGTGCTGAGTGGGCTGTGGTGCCATGCAGTAACCTATAAGAAGGGAAACATGTTGTGAATAAAAATAAACATAAATGTCAATGATGATGAATTAAGGTTTGTTTGCAGACCACATGGGAACGTTTATTTATGTATATTTTAATACATGTATATAAGAACCACTTGCATATGGAGAGGCATGTTCAATACAGAAGGGAATATGAAGAATCATCAAGACTTGTACAAAGACCTTTAAGCTGCTAATAAAGAAATATGATTGAGTAGTATAAAGTGTTTAGATTATTCAGTTAAAGGAAGAAGTCATAATATCATAAGATATTTTAATTGGAAGGGACCTTTAAAGATCCTCTAGTTCATCACCCCTGCAATAAGCAGGGAAACTTTCTACTAGATCAGATTGCTCCAAGCCACATCCGACTTGATGCTTGAACTTCCAAGAATGAGGCATTCACCGTTTCAATGGGCAACCACCCTCTCCATAAAGAATTTCTTCTTTATGTCTCTCCTCTTTCAGTTCAAAACTGGTGTCCTTTTCCTGTCACTACAGACCCGGGTAAAGAGTTGCTTCATCTCTCTTACATGCCCTCTGATTATTCAGGTTCTGTAATAACAGCTCCCTGGTGTCTTCTCTTCTCCAGGCTGAGCAACCCCCACTGTCTCAATCTGTTTTCACAGGAGGCACACTCCAGCCCTCTGACCACTTCTGTGACCCTCTTCTGGACCCACTCTACCTGGTCCATATGTTCTTGTGGATCTCAAAGATGGATGAAGTATTCCATGTGGACTCATGAAAGCAGAGAAGAGGGGAAGAATCACTTCCATCAATCTTTGGCTGTGCTTGTTTTTATGCAGCCTAGGACACACTTGAATTTCTGGGCTATGAGTGCACATTGCTGACTCATGCCCAATTTCTCATCCACCAGTATGCCCAACCTTCTCCACAAGGCTGCTTCCACGTTATTCATCACCCAGTCTGTACTTATCCCAGGTCTTGTCTCAGCCCAAGTGCAGAACCTTGCACTTGGCCTTGTTGAACTTCATGAATTTCACACTGGTCTAATTCTCAAGTCTGTCAAGGTCCCTTTGGACATCATCTGTTCTCTCAAATGTAGTAATGGCATCCCTCAGCTTGGTGTCATCCACAAATTTGCTGAGCATGCATTCCATACCACAATGCCACTAATGAAGGTAATAAATAGTATTGGTCCTGATACAGATCCCTGAGGAACACTGCTTGTTGCTGCTCTCTATTTGGCCACTGAGCCAATGACCCTAATTCTTCAGGAGTGACCATCCAGCCTTATCTTATGTCAAATAACCCATCCATCAAACCCCTATGTCTCTAATTTAGCGACAAAGATGTTTTGTGGGATGGCTTTGTTTCAAGGCTCTGTAGAAGTGAAGGTAGATGACATGGTATCAGTTGCTCTTCCCTTTTCCAGCAATGCAGTCACTACAGTGATTTTGGAGTGAATTTCTTTGTTACTAACCAGCAACTCATTAGCTGGAAATAATAATAATATAGTAGTGAAGACTCTAGGCATTAGTATAATATGAGTAAGACCAAAAGCCAGTCTAAATTATAGCAGGCTTTGACATAAATAACACTAACAGTATAGAGTCTGTAACTTGATATTTCAACTAGAAATTATGCTCTGTGAAGGGTTGTGGTGGCTTCTCTTTATTATTCAAGAACTAGCAGAAGTGATCTGCCTTGCAGATTTCCTATTTTATAACCACAGATCTTAAGAGAGGGTTACTCTTAAGAGAGTAATTTCAAATCCCAAATGTATTGATCATGTTCTCAACTGCTGGAAAATGACAAGGCTCTGCCTTCAGTGAAATGGTGTTCAATTAAAACAGTAAAATTTTACCCTTTACTCATGAGTAACCTTTATTACATCTGCTTCATTGCACTTTTGGGACAAAGGCCTTTATTTGCAGTTACAGGTTGTAACCAAGAGAATGGATGGAATAAAAATGCTTTATTTATACTTGGATACGTATCCCAGTAATTTTCCATGAAGTAAGTCATCTATAGAGATACAGAAAGTAGTGCAAAATAGTGATGAATGAAACAAGTGAAACATGAGATGTTTTGGCAGCAGATCAAATCAGTTTTGAGATGTGGTGAAGAATGATTGCTTTAGTGTGTTTCTCTGTGTACTACAGCTTCTTTTAAGTTTTAATGAGTAATAAATACAGTTATAGTACTAGTTGAAAATTTTTTAATTAATAGCTTTTTTTTTTTATTAAAAAGTTTTTAAAAATAGATAGGAAAGACTCGTTGAGGAAACAGGTAAAAGTGACTTAAAGGTGTAGATGTCTGCCTGTGATTATACTTTATAATCCTAATATTTTCCAAGCTCTCACCTCATCATACATATTCATTTCAGTTATTGAAAGAGAGGAGGTTTTCATAAGAAAAACCTTTTTCTCTGAAAACTAATTTTTTTTCTTGCTGAAATGGTAGCCTATTCCATCTCTTTGGACTGTATTTTAGAAAGGTGTTTTATTTAGAGGCACTAACAGGTGTTCTTAAAGTATGGTTCTATTTCTTCCTAGCACCTCAGTGGTGCAATGAGAAATTGGTGAAAATGGAAAATAACCTTAGTTGGTAAATATATACTTGTTATTCTGAATACATGTTAATTATTTTCTGATATGTGGTATAAATCTTGTCTCTGCTGTAGAGGCTTTACTACCAGGGTAGTAAAAGATAGGTGAAGAAGAAGAGAGGTTACACAAAAATGCAAGAGTCTGTTCTAAAAGTAAACAGATGTCAGGATCTTTTTATCAAGATTTCTAGGATGTTGTGCTGATATTAATCTGAATATTGAATTTTTGAATTAAAACCAGCCATTCTGTAGCCTGATGTGTAGATGTTGTTATTTTAGCAAGGCAGGTATATTTGTCATTCAGTACATAATATTTGATCTGGATAAACCCAAGGTTTTAAAGTATGAAAAATCAGTGGAAAAAAAAGGGGAAATGTATCAGCGATTCTGTCAGTGCATATTTCAATAACAGAACTTTTAAATTCCAATAAAATAAGGAAAAATGAGTAGGATTTGGAGTTGGGCTGGGAAACATCTTGTCATGGGTTAGGCAAAGTAAATTTAGTGCAGATCTGGATGCTGGGGTGGGTTTATCTAAGAGCAGATGAGATGAGAGCTTTTGCCCTGCTTGACTAGCTCTCATATGAGCTTCCTTACTTGTACACAGTGCTGTATTCTCTAGGTCTTGCCTTCCATTCCTGGCAGAGATTGCTGCCGGTCCAGGGAGGTTGGGCAGAAGGTTGTGGTTTCCGCTGTGGGGATGCTCACAGTTATACTGTTGCAGTCCCTTCTATTAAAGACCAATGCCCCTGTGCACTGCTGGCATTTTTCTCCATGCATCCTGTATCTCCAGGTTTTTCCCCAGCATGGATCTGTTTCTTCGTGTTTCTGAGCTCTCCTCTTGTTTTCTAGACAATCTGTTTTTGGGAACCTTTCTACTTCGACTCTTTACAGAACCTCAGGTCCTTGGTTATTCTTGTCTAGACAGTCTATGGGCAGAAGCACAATCTGTGATGAGCTTTCTAATCTGTGGTCATACCTCATCTCTTCTTTTGTGAATTGGTGAATTCAGGATGTGATGCTTTTGTGTAGATGTTATAAAAATATGCAATCAGCCCATATTGGTGGCAAGTAACAAATAGGCTTTTGCTTGAGAGTTTACAAACTGTGTTTTGGATGTTCACTCCCTCCTTACACACCACCACCCCCACCCCCTCTCCCCAGTTACGTGCCCCTGTGTTTGCATTCACAGCATAAGCTACGTATTTCCTATAATTGTGGAAAATTGAGTCTTGTGATGGAGTGTGAGTTCTGCCTGTTTGGTTTTGTCTTGAGTCCAGGGCTGAAATGGAGACAGTGTGAAATTCCCTTATTTTGAATATGCAAATATCCACTGCTCTTTAGTCAGGGAACAAAACTTGTGACAGGCCATTACTCATTCACGTAATTATCTTTCTAAACTATAGGTACAGAACCTTATTTTAGAGGTGGTTTCAGCAGCATTGAGTTTACTTTGGTTTCTCAAGCGCACAAAATTGTTTTCTAAATTAAGCTGATTTTGCATGTCCTTGAAGGTAAAAACATAGCTTTCAGGTCACTATGCAATAAATTACAAGTCAGGTGAGCTTGTTAATTTTTAGCAGATTAGTTCTTCTTGCTAGGCATCAGCTACACTGCAGGTCAATGTAAAAGTCTGGCTGAATTTAAGGGAGTTCAAGCAGAGCTGGTTATATCTTTGCTTTGAAGCCAGATTTATTGGTACAAAGTAGCATATTTTTTTTTTCCTTAAAATATCTGGTTTTGCTTTCAAACATCTTGAAAGCTGTTGATATTCAACAGCTCTGAATTTCCAGGTAATTAGCATAAATCACTCAGCAGGAAAGTTGTCCTTCCTGACAAAGATGTCACTGTCAGTGATATTTTCTCTTTGACTCACATCTGCTGCAACTGCAGTGTTTTTATTCTGAGGGGTCAAACAGGTGGGAATCTCACAAAAGCTCTCTCTCCCAAGGTAGTATCAGATGCGATTCTAGGAGCAAGTAAAATTGCTAGCGTTTCCTCGCTTGTTTAATTTCTTGTTCTGGGTGTTGTGTGCAGAGCCCAGAGGGTCCCATTCTCCTGTCATCCCATGTGTCTGAAAATTATGGCTTCAGAAATATTTTTTTCATAACATGTACAATTTATTCAAGGCCCATGAAAGAATTTATTCCTTTATGAATAAACAGAGTGTAATTTGAAATGTTGACCAACTTGTACAGAAAGCACATAACTTTCTGCTATCCTGTTATGGATTCAGAGTTGGCAGTCTGGATTCTGATTGACATTTCCTATGTGAATTGATCTGGGAAGATGATGATCAAATTTCCATGATTTTCTTGCAGAGATCTCCCATTAGAATCCTCATGAGGGCAGTTTTGGTGATGAGCACCTAAAGCAATACACTCAGTCTGTCAGACTGCTAGGATATGATAATTTTAATTAAAGCCAGTGAAGAAAGGATCTAAATGTCAAAGGTCCTACATCCTCCAGAAGCTATTTGTGCCTTGAAGTGTTTGAGAAATGGGGCACTAATAAATGCTGTGAAGTTATCATTCATACTCTGACTGCAGGTGGAAGAGAACAAAAGGAGTTTATAAGAACCCCACAATCTCAGGAGGTAAAATTAGGATGCTAAATTGGTAGGAGGTAGCAATAGACTATAGAGGAGTTTAAAAATTCCACATTACTGAAATAATTTCCATTTCACTTTCATTATATTTGGCAAAGTCCATTTCAATAATGGATTTTTTTTGTTTGTTTCATTTTAAAATTAACCTAAATCACAGTTTAAGGCTTTCAATTGCAATTGTGACCACTTGAGTAATTAGAGTATTAGAAGGAAAGGTTTGTGATCAAACCAAGACATTCTAAGTGCTTCTTGAAGATGGAATAGTTTCTTAGGTACATATATAATTAGGAATGGTCTTTTAATGCTTGAGGAAAATTAGTGTTTGTAGTAGTGGCAGTAGTTATTTAGAATATTCTAGTCAGTTCTGCAGTTATTTTTCAAGGATGCAATCTACATGCTTTAACTTCTTTCCTCTGCCGAAAAAAAGAAAACCACCAAAACCCACAGCAAAAGCCAAGCCTCACAGTATGTACTGTATATAGTCTGAAGGCAAGATTGAAACCAAATAATTTTGGATATTTTTCTCCTAAAAATAAGACTGTTATTTCCTAGAACATTCAGAAGTTTAAAGTGTAGCTATTGATCATGCTTCATTCTTTTTAATGCCACTATCTGGCTGCCTAATTCAATATCTGAATGAGAAGTAAGCATTGAGTTTAACCTTCTAATCTTAATTTATTGGGTGATTAGTCCCTCTGGGTCTCTACACTGGATTACTTTTGTCCTTTTTGAGTGTATTTCTTTAGAAACAGGCTTTACTGTCTTCATTTCTACTGGAATGATACTGCCTGGTGTAACACCTTGTGGCTGGAGATGTGTGGCAGTCCTCCCTTTTCCAGCTGTGATATCTGTTGGCTGGTTGGGCCTTCCCTGTTTCCGGTACTGAATCTGACCAAAATCAGTGTATGTGAAGCAAAATGTGTTAGTCTTTCTCATGCTGTGAGAATGTTACAGAATCACAGTCATGGAATGGCTGAGGTTGGAAGGGGCCTCTGGAAGTTATCTTGTCCAGTGCTCCTTCTCAAGCAGAGCCATCCAGAACCTGTTGCCCGGGATGGTATTCAGACAGTTTTGAATATATCCCCGGATGGAGACTCCACAACCTCCCTGAGCACCCTATGCCAGTGCTCAGTCCTTCTCACAATGGGAAAGTGGTTCTTGATGTTCAGTTTGTGTTTCAGTTTGTGCCAATTGCCTCTGGTCCTGTCACAGGGCACCACTGAAACCTTGGCTCTGTCCTCTACGCACTCTCCCTTCAGGGATATCTGTACGTCAATAAGCGGATCTCTCAGCCTTTTCTCATACGAAAGATGCTCCAGTTGCCTCATCATTTTCATAGTCTTTCACAAGAGTCTCTCCAGTATGTCCATATCTCTTTTGTGCTGGGGAACACAAAACTGGACACAGCACTTCAAGAGTGCCCTCTGCTGAGCAGACGGAAAGGGTCACCTCCCTCTGCCTGCTGGCAGCACTCCTGCTAATGCAGCCCAGGACAATGTCAGCCTTTCCTGCCACAAGGACACATTGCTGGCTTGTTTTCCACTGGGTTAATTTCCCTTTACTTGTATGCTACATTTTGTGTCACTCTTTTCCTTGTCTTTTGGTTGGGAAAGTAGGTTATTGTCAGCAATTATTTCAGCGTTACTGGCACAGTAGTTCTCACTGGCAGGTGTTGGATGGCTGTGTCCTTGTTTTCCTTCAGGAGGCTATGAAGGTGCAAAATCCCTCTTAATCCAGTTCTAGGCTTGAGAGTATGAACATACTGCTTTGGGTCAAAATAAGAATAGTGCCTTGTAAATAAGACTTGTGCAAGGCAAATCATTATTTTTATTTGTCTCTATTCTTGTGTTTTTTATAGGAACCATTTTGATTTGGTTGGTGGTTTTTCTGTGTTTTTTTGGGTTTGCTTGTAATTTTTTTTTCTTTTTTTTTTT
>VZRN01004656.1:2709607-2767458 GCA_013397935.1 Dasyornis broadbenti | reverse complement strand
TTTTTTTTTTTTCTTTTTTTTTGTGGAGTGTGTGTATGTTTTTTTTCCTCCCTCTGGCAGTTTCAGATTCTTCTGATTCTGTTTCTTGGCTTTGTGTATAATTTTATCAATCAACTCAGATTACTGGAAAATGACTATTAAAATCCTTATTTCTTGTTTTTCAAGGAGAACTGTTATAGAGCCTATGGCTATTTCCAGGATATCATTAATAGGAGTAGAGGTTATTTGTTGCAATTAACACTAACTGTGGGCAGACGAACTGCATAAAGTCTGCAATTTTGCAAACCTTCACATGGGAGACTGGCAAAGATATTGAAAATCAATTCCTTTTTACTGTATTTTTAAAAAATCACAGTTTTTAATTCATCCTTGTTTCCCAGCTCAGAGAAAAACTTTTTGTTGTGGTGATGTCTTGTACAAGTAGACATTGTATTTACCTCATCCGCTATATCCTTATTGGGTGCCTAATATGAACTCTTCTGTCTGTACTTCAAAATTACTGTTGGTTTAATACCTCTAGTGTAAAGAACTTCTTAAACAGTTACAGATTCACAGTTTAAACTCTACTTGTATGTCTAACTCAGGAAGAATGGGTGAAACATGTCCGACAAAGGAACTGGTACAGCTGTTGGCAAAATATCTGTCTGTCCATAAATGGGAACATCTGACATCTCTCACTCATCACAATGGACAGTAAAACCAGCCAGTTCAATGTTTAAATCTTAGAGATGTCTATCTTCAAAGAGGGAAAAAAATTATTAAAGATGAAAACCTGTGGAGATATCTCTTATGAAGCTGAAAAGATCATGATTATCTTGTCGACAGAATTAAATAAAGTCACCAAACAAATAGTTGTGTTTGACAGTTGCTTCTCTTACTCTTCTCATAATCTGATTTCCTAAATTTGGAAAGAAATGTACTCTTCAGCGATTTAAAGTATGTAGTGTTGTTGCCTGAACAGAGAAATATATTTATTGGCAGCTGTGGATATCAGGAACTGGTGATCTACAAAAACAAAAGTTTACTTTAAACTTCACTATATTCACACTCTGGGAAGCCTGTTCTTCTACATAGGAAGCAGATGCATGTTTTTCCATGTTTACCTCTCTGCGAAAAACATGAAGATATCTTCAGGCAGAAGGTCAGAAGACTTAGCCACCTACTTCTCCCACTGAATCAAGAGAGAAGATTTGGAAAAAATGTTGTAGCTGAATGTAACTTGAGACAAAACCGAAGATCTTTTAATGCACACACGAGAGAGTTAAAAAATAGTGCATTTGCTCTAAAACATCATGAGTAATGTCTCCCAGTCAACTTGAAAATGCTTTCAGAAAGAAAAGCATAATGTTATGTTTGTGAAATCATTGTCCCTAAAATGAACATGCCACCTTTGCCTCGTAAGATTCAGCTTTTGGGAGATTGCTCCCATGCTGAGGGATAGAGAGGGAAGAAAACTATGTGAAACTTGTTGCAGATTTCCCTTTTGGTATTGAAATGTGTTGGCTATTGTGATGAAGTTCAGAACATGGTATTTTGATTTTTTAGTAACTCTTGTCTTGTCTGCAAAAGAAGGAATGTACAGAAAACAAGTATTGTAGAAAACCAAGCCACAACATCAGATCCAAGAATTTAATACATAAATCTGTAAGAATAATACTTTTAGGTTATGATGATTTGTAGTATAATCAGAATTTTAATAGAGCCAGACAAGATATACATTGCTGAACAACTGTTAGATTTAAAGCTAGCAATACTTCAAATATTAGTAATAGTATTAGTACTTCTGATCTAAAAATAGTTAATAAAGATTTGCTGAGATTCAGTACTTTTCCCCTCATCATTGTGTAATGCAGATTTCAGTTACTGCAGAAATAGCTTTCGGATATCTTTATTTTTGACTAATTTTTGTTATTCTGATCCTTGAAATAGCACTATTACACACCTAAATCAGAATACTTAACCTGTGTGGAAAGCAAAGCTGATATTTTTTTTTTTTTTCTTTAAGATCAAAGCAAAAAACCCTAAGTATGAAAGTTTCTTTGAGTATTAGGACACTCAAATCTATTGCAGTACTGTCAGGCAGCCTAACACAGGAGCATGCCGACGGTGTAAGTTTTATATTAAGATCACGGATACGTATCTAACATAAATGTGTGCTGCTCCTTGCTCTCCAGCCCTCCCCACTGCTTTATGACCTGGTTTCTATGGGGAGGAGTCAGATACATGGAAGGGGTCACAGTGCACTAAAATGTGTCCCACTTTACACAGAGAGTTTGAAACACTCCATGAAATCACTGCCATGTGGACAGACCTAAAGCCCAAGTGACATTCAGAGACCATTGAACTTTAATGCAGTACCCTTGAACTGGAGCCTTTCATTGCAGTTTTCTGACAACTTGCATTGAGCCTCTGTTTGTACATCAGAAAGGTGCCTGAAAGCAAAATTTTTGTTTTGTATGCTTGCTTTGCTTCTGTGCAAGCGCAGTGCATATGAGGGGGTATATGTGTGTGCATATACATATTCCCAAGACCAGGCATTTCAAAACACATTTGTCTGAATTCCAAGCATTTAAAGAGAATAACATAGATATGACACATGAAAAAATGCTCTGCTGAGCAGCCATATTAGAGCAATGCAAAAGCAGTAAGTCTCTAATTCTTAAATAACAGGGCTGCCTGTAGTCAAATGAAAACAAGTAACAGCAGCTCTGCTTAAGTCAGGCAATGTCAGATTATAGTGATGTGAGATCAGCAGGCACCAGGATTCTGCTATTAATCATAAGTGGAACATCTGTTTCCAATAGAAGATAAAAAATTACGAATATAAACTTTCTTGAATATTATTTCTTACTGCTGTGACATGACTAAGTGCTTTCATGATGGAATAAGGTGTCCTGCTTGTTTTTTTGAAACATCTTCACAAGAAGGTGGGTTGCTTGGCTTACAATTAACTGACTTGGTCTATAGTCTGTAATACTCTGTCTTTTGTTTTTTGGAGATTCAAGTTTGACCATATTTTGTTCTGATATGAGTTCCAAACTCTGCTGTTAGTGGAGATCACTGCTGGCAGTATGGAGTGATGTTACTTTTAGGCTACAAAAGTTTCAGCAGAAGTATTTACTGCTTTGCATAATAGAAATCTAATGCATATCCATGGGTTCAAAATGTTAGTGTTCTCGAAAAAGACACATCACACATTTCATTATAAAATGTTTTCTGGAGATAAGATACAAGCAAGGGTTTTTTCGGTTTAACCAGTTTAAGTAAATGGGATGCAATTGCTCTCTTAGGTCCATGGACCCATCAAATTATAGTGAAGGAGTAAATTCTTCCACTTATATTTGTGAAGAGGTATTTTTTCTATGAGTTGAGACATCTCAGAAAACTCGATTGTCAATATCAAGCAATCTAACTGTGAGCTGAAGAAATGACTAGCCCTACTCCTCAAGTTAGTCCCTGCTGATTATGGAAACATCTAGATCAAAAATGGGTCTATTACTGAGAGGTACTTATATCCCAAAGTAGCTGAAGAAGTACTCTTAATGTATAGAATTATTTGTGGTCATTCATATAGATATTTTGGATATGTTTTGTAAATGTGTGAATAAAAAGTAGTACTCACCGTGCAGGTAGAATAAAAAAAAGTATACAGAGTTCTATATTCCTTTTTTTTTTTTTTCCTGGTTGTTAACTCTATGGCAATATTCTGCTTATATTTGGATTGATATTAAGAATATTGTCATTGAATATTTGAAATTTTACTCTTTAACTTGGCGTCATGGATGGTTTTCAATATTTTTGGATAAACACACTTGCAGAACCAGCACTAACACTTCCAGAAGTGCTAATCTGTCCGTGCCCTGACCTGTCTAGAAAGAAGTCTGGGAGCCAAAGATCTCTGCTAGAACAGTGATCCTCAGTTAAAAACCACTCCTTTTCATGATCAGCACACTGGTGATGAAGACACAGCTTCCAAATGTGCAAATTGTATCCAGTCAGTTGAGAGTAGGGGGAGCATGGACATGAGAGCCCACACAAGAAAGGTGCACACCTTTCTGCTGTTGTATCAGGATTGCCCTCCTGTGGTGAATGTTCAGATGCTTCCAGTGAATTAGAACTCTATTGTGGCCGTAACCTATTTTTTTTTCAGGTTGAAAATTAGCTTGCAAATGATGCTTGTTGGGTCATTGTGCAGGTCAGATGTTATAATGGAGATGAACATTTTCAAGCCATGAGTAGATGTAATGAACTAGAAGAATAGAGCTGTTCTCTCAGGACTAGAGATTTCTGGTTGCTTTTCTATTGTGCACAATTTCAATGCCTTCCATGCACCTGCAGGTTTGGGCAACATATACGTATATATATTTTAAAACCAAATTTTATTTCTATATTTTACTTTGATTTCAGGTAGACTTTCCAGAGAATCAAAATACAGTTCTGACTGCTTAGGTTAAAGTTCATGATATGGGATCAATTACATAAAAGTTTACGTGTATGACAAATTTTACAGTGTTCTGGAAATCCTAATTAGCCCATTTCAGTGGTTTGGTTTTGAAAACTAGAGAGACAAATGCTGAGCCCAATACTTAAATGTAATTTTTTATGCTGGTACAATAAACCTGTTTTTCTACATGTGATTTATTATACAGTGGTTCCTCTCTTCATAATCTTTCTCCTACTGCAATTTCCCCCTGCTCTTTCTCCCATAATAAACATATGTTCATGTTAAAGTTTGTAATCTGTTTTGTTGTGTTGAAAGGACTTCAAATTCAGCAAATATAAATGGGAGCAAAAGGAAAAAACCATTCTGAGCAACAAAATAACAATTATGTTATTATTTCCATTTATATTATTATCAGAAATATGATGTTACCACATGACTTCGTTTGCCACTGAGGAATTAACTGGCGACTAGTTAGAACTGAGCAGAGTGAACAGGTGGATTATTTTTTTAGTCTTTTCTACGTGTTTTAAAAAAGGCTATTTAAAAAAGTCCTAATATTTTGTATTAAAGCAGTGCTATATTGACTTTGAGATCAACAAGGAAAACCCTTGCCTATAGTAGTCTAGCTGCTTCAAGTTAATGGCAAACTGTCTTACTGCATACATGTGTGTTTGTGTGCCCCAAAATCACTCCCTGAAATTGTTTTAGAAATAGTGACAGTGAGATATGCAGATGGAATAACACACGGCAAGACTTTCAAAAGCTGAGAGTAAGAATGTAATGTCATAATTGCTTGTATATTGTAGTATCTTGGTTTTGTGGATCACTAGACCAAGTGAATCGTTTCTGAAAATCTTTTCAGCATATTAGTAATTTCTTTCAAATTGCATGGCTCTTCCTGTCTGGTTCAGCTGCAACCATGTCCAGTGCAGTATATAATTGTTTGATAAGTAGCCCAACATTTGCCTTTTTTTTTTGTTGGCAACATGAAATGTAGAAAGTAAACGGCTAGGGTTCTGTGGGACCAATGTGGGCCCAGTAAACTGACAGAAAGTAGATGCTAGAATAGCTAGGATCTTGAACCTGTCCTGGATTGAATGAATTTTTAAAATCTCAGACAGTCTTGAATTTTTCTGTGTCAACAATTTATTTTGTCTTTCAGCTGCTGCATTCATCTTGTTATTGGGTTTTTACTTTATATCGTTAGTTAGTTTTTATTATCTTCCATCTTAACTTCCTACAACTGCATTAAAAACTATTATTCATTTAATTGCCAAAACTACACAAGGAAATGAAATTTGACTTTTTTTAAAAGTCATGAGTATTCAGCTACTTATAAATAACGCCTTCACTGTCAGGTATATCTGCAAATGGCTTTGAGCTCTGAAAACTGGAAACTATTTACACTAAATCATATTGCCCGAAGTTGCACAGACTTTCATATCACAACCTTATCCAAGTAATAATACAGAATAATAGTGAAGACTGAGGAAGGCTGTGGATCTTCCTGAATTCATTTTTTGGTCCTTATCTTCTCAATGTTTTCTTCCTTCCTCTGGCAGATTTCTCTTCAGCAAGCTGAGTAGTAGGGACACTGCTGAGATCCAGATATACAATTATTTTCCATCAAGGCTGAACATCTCTGAGCTTGACTAACTGGAAACTTTTTGTGAAATTTGCCTAACTACCACTTCTCCACGTGGTGGACAGAATGAGAAAATATATACATACATTTAAGGGTGCAAGCTGATAAAGAACCACACTGTGGAGTTTGTAAAATGCTAGAAAATTTCATTAAGAAATTTCAAGTGAAGAACTATTGAGGAAATATTCTTCTCTTGAAAATAACAAATGCAAGGCCTCAAGTTTGGAGTTCTCAGTCACGGGAATAAAGTTTACTTTATGGAATAAAGGTGAGCTGGAACAGTCTTATAAGAAAACAAAGTTTCTGCATAAAATGTACTTTGAATAGTGACCTAGTAATAGATATTTTTTGAATTATTGCTGTTGGTTTTCACTGGAGTAGAGTTAATTTTCCTCACAGTGACTGGCGTGGGACTGTGTTTTGGATTTGTGCTGAACACAGGGTTGATAATACAGAGATGTTTTTGTTATTGCTGAGCAAGGCTTACATGGAGCCAAGGCTTTTTCTGCTTTTTGTACTGCCACACTGACAAGGATTTTGGACAGGCAGTGGATGCTGGGAGGAGACACAACCAGGAGAGGTGACACATTGACCAAGAGGATATTCCAGACCATACGGGATCATGCTGAGTGTATAAAGTGGGGAGAAGAAGGAGGAATGGGAGAACATTTGGAGTGATGGTGTCTATCTTCCCAAGTCACCGTCACTTGTGATGGGGCCCTGCTCTCCTGGGGATGGCTGAACACCTGCCTGCCCATGGGAAACTGAATTAATTCCTTGTTTTGCTTTGCTTTGGTGTGCAGCTTTTGCTTTATCTGCTAAACTATCTTTGTTTCAATCCACGAATTTTCCTGCTTTTACCCTTTGGATTCTCTCCATGTTCTTAATGGTAGGGGACTGAGTGAGTGGCTTTGTGCAGCTTGGTGGCTGGCTGGGGTTAAACCATGGCATACTGTTTCCAAATTTTTTTTTGCTAAAATGTTGTAGCGTATGATGAACTTTCAAGGATGTTTATTTCAAAGTTGCTTAGAATCTGTGTCTTGGGGGCATGTGGATAGAAAATGAATGAGTCCTATATCTCCAGCATGGAGTAAAAGGTTTAGAATATTAAATTTTATTTTTTTTTCCCCAGTGTTTTATGAGATGTGAGCAGATGAGACTTTGATTTCAAGTGTAAGCCCAATGATAAAAGATTGGAAATCACACCATTAAAAAATTATAAGAAGTAGGTTATAAATTTTTATCACTCGCTATTGTTAATTAACCTTTAAAAGTTGATCATGTAGAGAAAGCCTGGGGTTTGGTTTCTGTGGGAGCACTTTTTAGTAGTAATGAGCACCTGAGGATTCTTTTCTCTCCCAGAGTGAGCATGACATTTCAATACTCGCAGATTTGTGCATGATGCCAGCACCTTTCAGTCTTTTAAGCATAGCAAAAAGTTTGGTATTTTCTGTATAGATGCAAAAAGGGCAGTGATTTTCTTCTGCTTAGGCTGGATATGATTCTACTCTCACATTCAAGAATTAGTTTCTTGAATAACACCCATTTTCAGAAGTGTTGCTGGGAACCTTTTGCTGACATTTTGCCATCAGCAGGAGTAAAAATGAAAGCCTGTAATGATGACTTCACCTTTACTTATATTTATCCAACTGGATATGATTGAATTTTTGCAGCCATTTAAAATTAATCCTTTCTTTCAAACAACTTGAATTGCACCAAAATAGACATTAAAAATAATGGCAAAAGAACATTATTTTAGGATCTTGAATGAAGTTGCTTGAAATGGTGCAGAAAGGTTATTGGACTATTCAACCTGTATATTTAGCACGAGCTGGATCCTACAAATGCTTTACATGAACTTGGATTTTCTTAAAAAATGTTTTCAGATGGTGGAAAACACAGTGAATAAAACGCCTGAAAACGATTTTGAAATACATTTTGGTGTAAAGTGTGTACAGTTTAAGAAAGATGTGTATGTTTTACGTGTGCTTCTGAGCATAGTGTTTAACAGAAAAGGGTGAGGAAAAAGTTGCAAATACTTTCACAAGTGAGAGAGACAAAATTCTGTATCATGAAGTTATTGATGTTTGGCATTTCTTCATTATGATTAAACCAGACGTTTTCTTCTCCATGGAAAACCACAACCTAGTATAGCTACTCTGTTAAGAATTATAAGCTGTCCATAGCTAAACTGAATATCTTCTGAACATATATGTTTACCTTGTAGTGTCTTTCCTTCTCTTTACTGGCATTTCCACAAGGACATGAATTTAATAAAAATAATCACTCTACATGTAAGAATCAGAATTTTTTTTTGGCATTTTTATTAGCTCCAACAAATACTGTATTTTTGTTATTTGGTATTAAAAATGTATTAGTTCTACCTATTTCAGCATGAGATGAGCTGGAAATAATGGCCTGTTCACTTGTTTTCAGTCCTTCCTTTATATTAAAAAACTTTATTAGCTTTGGTTAGCTGTATTTGTATTGACAGATGAAGATGGTCAAATATGATTGTGGTACAGATAAGGATTCAAGCCTACCTGGCTGAGACATCTGACCTTTTCACAGATATATGAGCAGCATGAGGAAAAGGCCTCCCCCAAGCAAACAATAATGTGCCAGTGTATGACCAGCAGTATATATCCCATGTAGGAGAAATGAATGAAAATTGTAATGTCCATTTTGTGGGAAATTCTCATTTTCCATTATTTAGTTTTCATACCAACACACGTCGAGTCTAAAACATCTGGATTTTTATAGAGTGGAAAATAATCATTCTCGCAGTTTGAGTAAAAAAAAAAAAAATCAAAACATTTTGACTAACATCTTGGAAGGTAAGTAGGAATTGAGGTAAGCCCCTTACAGGGAGGATTTCAAGACATGTGATGCCACTACAAAGGTTGGACAGCAAAAGTTAGGAGTAATGTGTGGTGAAAACCAAATGGAATAGACAGAATGTCTTTTATGGGAAAATGAAAGGCTCTGCTAGTTCAGCTGACCAAGGGTTGCCTCAGCCTTAATGAGGTGCTTCAGAGGAATGGCATGAGAAAAAGGGGTAGAAGAGTATTGCATGAGTCTGGAAGGGAATCGTGTCCTTACATGCTATTAATAAAGACTGAAAAAAACCCTTTATGCTCTAAATACAATGTTAAGTAACCAAATTTGGGTGTTTTTTCTTCTGCCTGTGCAATTTCCTGTCAAGCTTTGCTTAGCAATTCAGACTTTCCATTAATTGCTGTTTGCATGAAGTAGCTCACAAGATAGAGCTGATCTCATCAACAAACAATCACTTTTTGTAGACATCATAACAGAAGAAAACCCCTGACATCCTTAGTTTCTGACTTTGATAGAATAAAAATAGTACCGGAGAAATAAGGAAGAAAAAAGAATAAAAATATTCTAATTCTATTATTAATTTTTCATGCAAATATTCTCTCTCAAATCTTCAATATTCTGTTTAATTTTTTTTCCAGGTACTTGCAAGAGTGTGCTTCAAAATAAGACAGTGAAGGGTGTATGCTTTATGTAGTAGATATAAATACTGTGTCAAACTCTATGTAATTCATAAACATAATTTTGTGATTTACGTTTGTATAGATCATAAGAAATGTGATTCAGAAAAAAACTTTAGAATATGAAATGGTAAATATAATTCAGAACCTCAAGGAATGTATATCCAGAATTTAAGTCTGTTCTATGGTCTGTTGGATTTTAATGGCTTAGATATTGGAAAAATTTTCAGGTAGGGTGAGAATCTTGGAGTTGTAAAAGACCTGTTTTATTGTAATTAGTGCAAAATGTATTTTCATTTTATTGGAGACACGTTCTCCTTCTGTAGTTTGGATCTGAGTTTTGCTATTCTAGTATTTTATGTTTCTCCTCCCTGTGCCAGTCTTTCTTTCAAAATGCTGAAGCCTAGCTGGAGCTAAAATAATTGAATTATGGTAGTAGCTTCTGAGTAGCAGCCAAAATATTCTCTGCAGTCAGAGGAGGCTTTTGATGCATTTGGCTCTTTCACTCTTTAAAAACACCTACTCTTTCTCAGCTTTTAAACTAACAGTAACGAAATCTGAACATGCAGGAGTCTGAGAGTTTGGAGAGGCTTCTTCTGGAGTCTAAATAAGCATCTCTAATCTTGGCAACAGCTTCTCATTTCTGATAACTTTCTGTAAGAAAGACTGTTGAAAAGAGGGAAACCTTGCGGTAAATCACTGAGGAATATCCCTCAAACAGATTCAGTCTGAAGTAAAAAGCAAACAAATTATGTGGTGATGACGCGGAGGGTGTAAATCTCTCCTCTCACTTGACTTCTGTGAATACTACCCAATGAAAGAATAGGAGAGTGTGACTACTAGTTGTGCCTTAGATAGCTGCAGTAGGCACATACAACTGGCAGGGCATTGTAGTGGCCCGGCCATGCTCTGCAAATGTCATTACTAGTGCCACCAGAGCTGAGCTAATGGCAGGGCTAATGATATTGGCAGAAACCCAGACAAAATTAGTATCTCAAGAATTGCTGCCTTCTGCTCGAATGATCCTGTAATAGTACTCACTTATTTTTAGATTGGCCATCATAAGGCTTTTTCACAGAACATTTTAACAAGTGAGTAAAAAGAAAGAGGAAGTATGAATAGTTAAATCCTCTGGCTTTTTCTTACTTTTCTCAGGTTTCTTTCTTATATAGATACTGTACTTTGAAATCTTCATTTTTCACTGGATGTGTACAATGGCTTAGGTCTGAAGATACCTGTTGAAGGCTCTTTTGGCTACACAGGCAGCTTTTTGTGCACGTCCTTCCGTGATATATGTGTCTGTGCAGCAGCTTATTTAGGATGTTGGCAGGAATCGTCTTTGCATTTGGGAAATTTGATCACACGATATAGAGGAATTTTTTTGAACTTTTTGTAAGATAAAAATGTGTGTCTTGCCTCTGGTCATGCACTGTTTGCATACTGAATCACTTCATTCAGATTTCCAAGGAAATTTCTACTTCCAAGTACAAGGCTATTTTCTCAGGTTAAAAAGTGCAGAAGATGATAAACTTTTTTGACAGCTCTTAAGTGAAAGATGTCAGAAAAGAAACACACTAGATGAGGAACAAAAATTTTTCCTCAGAAGGCTTTGAAGACTTGTATGGCTATTAGGAACATCACAATTTGTAGATTTTCTGATGTTGGTTTCATGGTTGACAAATGACAGGGTGCCAATAAAAATACTCATCAGTTTCCCATCTGTATGTCTGTGCATCCATCCATGAATTGCAGAGTATGCATTTTCTTTGCTTAATGTGTTTCTGTGTCAGAATCTATTTTATACTGTATTTCAGGCTCTGTTTAGAAAAGAAGTTGTTGACTGAAGTTGCCTTGTATATGTTACAGGAAAAGGTGATGGGGATGAAGTAATTTGTTTTTTCCATCACTGTCTATTATATTAATATATCACCTCTAATCATATGGCTGTTCACAGTAGCAGAGCATGCTTGCAAAATTACTGCAGTAGGGAGAATTTAGTGGTTTCACTGTGGTTGCAGGACTATACCTGACAGGTGTTGGAAATGGTACCTTGCTGGTTCCCTATTGTAGGCAGTAAACTCTCCTTGTCTCTAACTTACTACAGCCTTAGGTTATACATTTTCTATTACTGAGCTGTCCCTTTCAGTTGAGGGTGGGAAATAGTAAAAACCCAGATATTCTGCAAGTCTGTTGTTGCTTCAGGATTGTCTCAGGGTGAGTTTTCTGCATTCTGCCTCAGAAGTCATTAGCTAGCTGGGATTTTTTTTAACCTTATTCTGTTCTAAACTTTGGTGCTTCTATTTTCCCTGGCAGGATTCCCAGGGAATCTTCCTATCTATAGAACAAGATGAAAAGACTGACCTCCTAAGTGGAGCAAGTGGTATTTGATCCAGTTTGGTGTGTTCTATTCACATCATCTGTGAAACTATTTGTCTCTTTATCCTTTTTTGCCTGACTTGGCATATAATTCTGGGAAGAGCAGAGGTGAATAACCTAAAGTTTAGCTCCAGGATATGTATCTAGTACCTGTTCTGGTGGGTGTATAAAACTGTGTGAGTTATGACGGAAGAAGACAATCTCCAGCCACCACCTTCTTTTCTCTCCTGCTTCATTGCAGAAAGTGAATTACAGGGGGAGGGATTCTTGGGGATTCTTTCCAGAAACAAAAAGAAAAAGGAAAAGGAGGAGTTAATTTCTTATGAATGAGAGAAGACCAAAATCTCATACTACTTTTCCCCTCATGGTGAGAAAGGTTTTGTTTCTTTCCAAGTACACCTCATTTCTGTCAATGAGTACTTTGTCATGATGGTACCAGGTTTTCTGGTTTTGAGATTCTTCTCAATGGTCTTGTTTGATTTTAATTATGGTGCTTACATTATTTTTAGGTTAACTCTTGACAACTAGCATTGTGTTCATTATAAAATAATTCAGTGAAAAATGGACTTTACTTTCCAAAAATCTTCTTTTTCTATAACTCAAGAATTCTTTATTAGGTCGAGTGAGGGTTTTAAAATAGTTAGATGGTACTATCTTTGTTTCTTAAACCTTCATCCTGGATATGCACTTGCTTCATGCAAACCTTTGATTTCATTAATCTGGAAAAGAGGACTGTGTTTAAAACAGTTTTAGTTAAATACCATTTTCCTTCTTTTAAACACCATTTTCTTTCTTTTAATTAGGGACTACAGACATCTGAGTTTGGCTTTTGTATTACTGCCAGCTCTAAGAACATAAGCAGTCTTGGGCTCCATAATGAATGTGTTGCTGTAAGTCTATAGGGGAGGACGGGGAAAAACCTCAAAACAAAAGAGTCCCTTGCAAGCTGCGTACTCTTGAGCTGTGTAGGTGTAACCTCAAAAATCAACATGGCTACCTAAAAGTCAATGAAATTAGGCTGATTATTTCCTGTTTCATGAATAATATCACTGTGAACAGGCACTGTTTGTATTTTAGTCCAGAACAGAGAATGTGTGCATGTACAAAGCCCAAGTGTAAATGAGCTACAGGTACATAATCTCCTCTGGGTTTTGGCATTATTTAATAAAATTAGCAGGAAACAGTTCTAGTGAAACCTAATTTTCCATCTTAGAGTTACAACTAACACTACTCATGTTCTGTCCTAGGAATATAGAAATACCTTTCATCAAAATGTTCAGGTAAATTCTCTATACTATAATACTCAGCTAGAGCTTCTTGATATTACATATTCCATTTGTAACTTTCCTTCTAGTACTGCAGATTTGAGGTTTCAAGTCGACAGAAGCACTGCCGACTAGAGCATCTGAGCATAGATGGCACCCCTGCCTGGACAGTGATGGGGACTGCTCTTCGGCAGC
Organism: Dasyornis broadbenti; assembly: GCA_013397935.1. Taxonomy (NCBI): domain Eukaryota; kingdom Metazoa; phylum Chordata; class Aves; order Passeriformes; family Dasyornithidae; genus Dasyornis; species Dasyornis broadbenti. The sequence goes on along the minus strand of VZRN01004656.1, from coordinate 2,754,018 downwards.
CCTGTGGGAATTCAGCAAGCACTAAGTCCCTCATTCTAGGCAAAGCAGCAGTATAAATTCCTGAGATCTGACAGCTGTTGAAAGAACTGAATTTTAGTTGCTCTGTAATATTTCAAGCCCATTTTTTGAATAAATTTCCACAGAGCTTGGGATTCCTTTATGTTACATCAAATAGATTCAGCTCAAGCCAATAGAACTGCACCAGTGCTGCAAAATGAACAAGAAAGAACTGAGCTTTGTGCTCATTAATCCATGTTCTGGAATTTAAGGGTTATGTTTGAGTTGTGTATATCTAGGCATTTCTACTGTAAACACACCCCCCTTTGGAAGACGATACTGTTTTAATCAACTTAATAGGAGAAATACTCTGACATTTAGTTTGAAAGAAATTGAGGATGATCAACCTCTTATTAGGCTGATTATCCTAAAAGCTATAAAATGGCTTTGGACATTGAATAGTTTTGATTGGCTTGCAATATTTTCAGTGACATTAATTCTATGTAACTACCAGTTTTCATTCTTCACAATTTATAAGTCTAATCAGATTAGTGTAGCAAGGAGAATGTAGAAAAAAAAAATGTTTTTCTTCCTGAATATTCGTATGATTTTGAACACTTGTGTCAGGGAATCTACTGTGTCTAAATAAGGTGTGAGTCTTCCCTGACTATATCCTAGGATATACAAACTGCAGATAAATGCTGTTCTTTAACTTTTAATAAAATAATTGACAAGAAATATTACAGAAGGGCAGAAGACAAAAGTAATAGAAGTCAAATGACCTAAAAATCAAGATGACTCACAGTTTTCACTCTTCTCCCTTAAATAATCAAGCAAGGTAACTGTGCTCAGATTTTTTCTCTGAAGATTCACTTTACATTCTATCTGTTTTATGTCAACGGCTTATAGACTTTTCAATAATGACATCTTTCATCCCCATTTCAATGGCAATGGAAAAGATGTGTTCTGTGTTACATTAAGAAAGGAAGAGAATAATTACAACTGATTAGACTAAGGCTTAACGGATTCTGGAGATTCAATTAGCCAATGATCCTGTGGTATCTGGCCTTAGGAGTAGGCCCCCTCTGTCAAGGAGAGTATCAGTACATCTCCTCACAATAAAGAAATGTTAAGCAAGTGCCACAAGAGCCTTCTGTACTGTATTTTATTCAAGATGTGTAAAACTGAGGATAGTGAAATCATAGCTGTATAGCCGAAGACACTGAAGACAGAAACGTGTTGATTGGTTTTTCCTTAGAACACCCAAACAATCGGTGTTCATCAAATGAACCCTGAATAAAAGAGGTTGTTGCATTCTTAACCACTTGATTTTTACATTGGCTTTTCAACACTCATAATACAGATGTAATCAACTGTTCTACAGCACCAAAACGTCAAAACATCTCTGCCTAAGCAAGACAGTAGCATGCAATACCTGAAGTTGCCTGGTAGAGTTATTCTTATTGTACATTTAAAACAAATCTCTGAAAGACTTCTGTTTCGAAGTTTCATTGCTTCTAATTTTTGTTTAAGTATCCATGGAAGTATTATGGGGGAAGCTCTGAGAATTTTTACCCTTTTAATCATGGTGAGGGTAAAAGCACACTGAGAGGTATATTTTATTTGTATTCACATGACCTGTTTCAGTATTACAGCCTCTTTATTAGCCAAGTCCATTAAATGCTCTTTTCCCAATGGCAATAAGCAGATTTTCCAATAAACCTGTGTAACCTAGTTTACTTTGTAGCTTAGAGTGTGATGCTGAGATCTCATGAGGAGAGATGTGCCACTTCCTTGCTATTTTGGGAAGCAGTAACTGGAGCATTTACCAGTTTGTAATACAAACATGCTAACATTTATGCTCCTCTTTAAAATTGTTCACTTACCCACATTAACAGTGTGGGTGGCCTGTTTAGATGGGGTTTTGCCTTTGGTTCTCTGGTCTTAATTCATCTTCTTCCATTCTAATGCTTTGCTCTTTTTGTCTGTTATGCTTTCTTTTAATTTTCTCTCTTGGGAAATGCATTTATACTGCATAGTCTGTTGTATGTCTCTGATTGTGCGGGGAATCAAATGAAGAACAGAGAAAGACTATGGCATCCAAAAGGCAGCATTAATAGGCCCCCAAAGGATTACCAGGGTTTTTGACTACTTCCATTACCACTAGAATAGGTACTAAATATTGAGCAGTCAAGTAAGTGAGAATACTGTGACTTATCTAGGATGACTCATTGTTTGACTATAGTCTGAAACTATTTTTTCTGAAGATGAGTAAAAAATTTTCTCAAACTTCACACAGTACCTTTGCACATGTGTAAACAGAGGGTTATCAGATATATGGCACTGAGTATGGAACAAAAGCATAGATAGTTTTGAGTGCTATTTCCAAAATATGCTGATATGTTATTTTTCACAGTATAGGTCATTATAAATAGGATCCCAGAAGAGGCTCACTTGTCTGGCTTTCTGGAGCTGCAAAATTATTTCAAGTCATTGACAGATCATTCACGGACAAGTATTATAAATCTACTAAATGTACTGGTAAGACTGTGAAACTGAGTACAAAAGGGACTGCTGAAAAAGTATAGAAGGATGTTTTCAATCCTTTATTAGTCTAATGTGAAGTTACATCCCCTTGAGGCCTTTCTGCATGTTCAGATTTGGGCACATCATATGTTGACCTAGTCAGAATACTGCACTGTCTTGCTAATAGCAACTGTTTGCCATTTGAACATAATGTGTGGGTCTGAGCCAAGAACACAGAACCAGAACATAACCAATGATCAGACATTCAAACTGCTAAAATGTACTTCTCCTGCTTAATCATACTATTTTACTAGGTATTCTGAATAGGGTATTTTTAACCCCACAACATTGGTGCAAAACAACACTGTCAGGAGAGCTGAATTCTAGGTATGTTTTTCTCTCCCCAGTTTCCAAAACTTTATAAAGCTCTGTTTGGAATTTATCCAAGCAAATTTAAGCTGCCTAGAATCGGTGTGTCCTGTGTAGCTAGCTGAGTGACAAATAGTTCCCCAGGAGCCAAGGGGATGAATCAATGGGGATGAATCTATAGTTTTCTATTGATTGCTCAGGCTAGATGCTAGACTGCTGGCATCTAACTCTTAGGTCATTAGTCTTGGGTAAGGAGGGTGGTACCATAATTAATTATTTTCATTTGTTTCTTAAGAACATTACTTTAGTTACTCTCGAGAAATAATTTTCAGAAACGGAGTTGCTGATGACAATTTTATCCTGCTAGTTAGGAAATAAATATTTGCTTTTGCACCCTGTCCTGTTAGTTTCTATTGCTGTAAGACAGAGCTTGTCTATCATCTTTCCAGTGATGCTGAAATGAAGGACAGAAAAATTACTTGAGATAAAATATGGGATTTTAAAACACATTTTCCAGTCTAAAACCTGTGTGCATTTTGGACAATCTCATCAGCTGAAGCTATCACTGCTGTTTTTCCCTGACCTCACACTTTGAATGTCTTTACCTTGCCCTTCATGTGGGAGCAGAGTGTGGTTCTCTTCTTCAGTCTGTGGATCACCTCTCTTCTTCAGGGAACAAAAAATAATGTCTCAGCTGAAATTTTTAAGGCATGGGGGAAAATTATGTTGAAATACGTCTATTGAATAGGAAATTTTGAGATAAGCTTGTTCTTTTTAATTTGAAAGCTCCATCCTTTATTTTTTCAGCTGCGAGAAAATGTTGACATGTAAGCAAGGCTTTGCTCCTTTTTGCAATGAGACACAGACAAATTAAAAGTTACAAGCTAGCATTGAGCCAAACTAGATATAAATCTATTCAAAGATGTGGCATGAAGATAATGAGCTGCAGTGGTCTTGTAATTGTAGTTCATAACATGGTTTCTGTTTTCCTCCAGAGCAATCACTTTTACATCACACAGCAGTCAGCAGATAATCTCTCTACTGACACTCATATCCAAGAGATTCTTATTGTACTGCTGAGTTGTGATAACAGCCTCCTTGGGAATATTGGCTGGGTTACCTTTGTTCATGTTTTTTCTCTCAAACACATTCCCAGGAAATGCTGAATGTTCCCAAAACAGACTGATAGCTTTATAGATATGAGGTCACTTCAAAAAACTGATACAAAATGGTAGGGTTATTAGTCTTCCAAGCAGAAGCGTCTTTTTAATGCAAATTAAATGTAAGAGGCAAAACAGTAAGTCAAGGAGAGGAATTGATACGTAAGTGGAATATCGCCTGAGCATACTTTGGCAAGGGTGGGGGGAAGATAAGAAGTGAAGAGTTGATCTAGTTGTGCTCAAATACATCACGACTAAGAAAAAAAATGCAACATGTTACTCCCTGTAGCCAGACTTTTAAATAGGTTGGATGCCCTCCAGTACTTTAAATGAATCTTTAGCATGACTCATGACCAGGCTGGGCTTTGCCAGTTTCACTGCAGGGAATTCCTTCTATGTGAAGGTGACACTTTGTGGCCTGCATATCTTTTGATGTTGTGTGTCTCCATGCCAAATTATCATTTTAATAGAAAGATGTTAGTATTTTAATATCAATTGTTATGTTTCGTGTAAGACTATAGCAATCAGCAAAATTATTATGGGATAAAATGAAAAAGTATACAATTTTTTAAGTTTTTCTTTTGTTATTATTAAATCCTAGTGCAATACTCAAGGGGAAAAGTGAAATGTGAGCTTCTACTGTTCAGAATAAAATTTCCCAATTCCAGTTATTCCAGTTATTCCTACTATTCATTTATTTTTTGTGTTTTTTTTTTTTTTTTCCCCCTGAATTAACTTATGAGAATTTTGAGAAAAGAATTGTAATTCCATTTTTATTCCACTGTGAATTATTTATCAATCTAAAATCCCATGTCTTGTAACGCCATAGAAACAAATAGATGGCTGGTTTTGGACCAGTTCTGAGAAAAACTTTGAATAATTCTATTCAGTTTGAAATGGCTTATCTTTCAAAAATCTAGAACGAAAATAGAATTGTCTAAATAAGAAAGAAACCCAAGCAAATGCTCCCCCCAATCAAAACAAACCAAATCCTATATAGCTCCCTGAATGTGCTGCTTCTTTTTAAATATTCTTAATATATTGTACTTATCAGGCTGAATTATGTTTTGCCTGGTGATATAATGCATAGCCAGAAACATATTTCTCAGTCTTTAACATTGCTTGGCTTGCAAATTGAGGGCACAGTTACAATGGGCTCATCTTCTGGTCAAGAAGAGTGTAGGTCTATCAGAACTGGGCACCAAACCGTGGAGCTGGCTTAACTTCTAGAAGTTAAATATTATTGTTTTAATTAATTTATTTATATAGTTTGAGAGTTCTGTAGTTCTCTTACTTTCTGGTATTGCTAAAATAGAAACACTAAGCATGGTTGATATGCATGCCAGGTCAGAATTCCTGTGAGCTAAGCCAGTGGGAAAGACCAGTTAAATCCCCCATATATACTACATAAAAAGCCCATTTTATTCCTTAGTTAATATGTTTTTCAAATAGCAACATTGACACTTTGTTGGTGGGGACTACAATACTGTCATTTAATTTGGACCATGGATAATTTCCCAAACAGCAGAAAGACGTATCCGCAGTGAGTTAACCTATGTTTCTGAAACCACATCCACTGTAGACAGATTTAAGTTTACAGCTGGCCAGATTTAGGCAGGTCATCTTGAGCTATCCCTTACTTTTGGTAAGGTTTATTGTAACTCTATTACCCCAATATTTTGATTGAAATAATAAACTCAAGAGTTTATTCAGTCAAGCAAAATACCACTGACATATGGTTACACAATTTCTATCCGGGAAGTGGTTGCCAATGACAACAGGGTTTGCAGCCAGGATGTGTGCCATACCTGCAAAACACTTTAAAGTCAATTCACTTAAAGACTTAAAAATGGGGTTCTTCTTGGTCTGTGGTTACTCAGTTGATTCAGTTCCATAGGTCACCGTGCTTAGCTGTCAGGTTTTCATTCTGTTCATTCAGGTAGCTTTGACTTGCTTGATGTTACATCACAATATGTTCTCTGTAGATTTATACTTTGTTCATCATTCAGAAATTGGTGCTAGCACTGAATTTTTTGAGCTTCCTAACTTTAGTTTTTTTAAAAAACCCATTATTTTTAAATTTTGCCATTTTTCTATCGCTGTACATTAATTTCTACTTGCTGTTTAGAGCTCCCAGAAATAAGTAGAGTCACTTATATATAAAGTTTGTATCTGCTATAGTGATTACCTGAACTGCTCTTTTGTTACAGTGGGATCCAAAGAAAGAATTGGTTTGACATGCATATGCCACACTTACATCTGTGAAGTGCTAAGGTATTTTCATAAGTCACAGTAATATCCAACAGGTGGAAAGGACAAGTTATAGAGAAAAAGAAATACTGAGACTAAATTCCTGATTAATCAAGTCCATAATTAAAGTCTCACTGTCTTCCTTTGGGATAGTAATTTTCAATATGCTGTTAAAAATATATTCTAGTTACTCATAAAAATATTTATGGTATATTCATCTATATTGTCAATCAGAGTTTACACTAAGCATCAGTTTCTGAGAGAAGCTGCTCAGAAGTTGTTTAATATTGCTAAAGAAGGAAAGAAAAAATCCTTTTTAGGTGGAAAAGCATACAGAAAACAAGTTCAAACCTTCTTTTCTCAAACTATGCTATAAAAACCAGTTTTTCTACATACTTCAGTTGCCCGTAACACAGTGTCCGTTCATTTCTGCTATAATGACTGACACAAAGAAGAACACAAAGAAGATCCATGACAGACCACCTGGAAGTGTAATTCACTATAAACAACAAACTTGTGTGGGCCACTAAATGGTAGGACAGGAATCATACCATAGACACTTGCACACCCCAATGGAAACCAAGTTTGCAGCGTTAGAGAGCGTGGGAAACAAAGTTAACTGATTTAACTCCGTATTTATGAAGTGACATATACAGCCTTCTCTTGAAAACCATAATGCTTAACAGCTTTAGAAATACAGTAATGTATTTCGTTTTCGTCCAGTTTTTAGGGTTCAAGTTTGTAGTTATTGGCCTTTGGGCTGTGGGAATTACAGCTCTTGACTTCTTGAGGGAAGCTGTTCTCAGCATTCTGTTCAAGTTGCTTGTATTTTTCTTTGCAGTTTGCTGTAATATTTTTCCTAATTTTGAACTGTTCTGTATAAATGCCTTCTATAAAACAGATGGCTGCAATTCAGTGGTGGATGAAGTGCTGCCTTATATGTCTAATTTATAACCTTAAATGAACAGAAGCTGTATTTCAAATTGCTGATTTTCAAGAAAGCAGTCCAAATCAGTTCACTAACAAACTTTACATAATGGTGTCATGGCTCGAACTAAAATGGAAAGTCCTTAGTTTTGGAAAAAACCCTAAATAGTTTACCATTTATATAGCCATCTGTTGTATCAAGGGTTGTCTCTATTTGTATGCTGTCTCTTCTAAAGTTTGGGTCTGAGTTTTAGTGGCTATGCTTCCACCTGCTTCAGAAAAAACCCAACAGCTTTTCCCATTGTTGTGAGAAAAGTCACATTATTACACAAATTGTTTAACAGCATAATGCCTGCAGAGAAGTTACCTAAGAATTTCCTACTTTCTGAGAGTTGTTGTTCAAAGTAGTCATGGCTCATATAATAATGAAAAATCACAGGAGAGAAAATAGCTCATTTTCTTTCACCCTGGTCTCTATTTATGGTATCTCAAGTAAGTTTAGTTTAGCACAGTGTCTGGGTAGGGTGAAATAAATTGCAACAGTGTGAGACTGCAGGTTGATTATAGAGCACCTGCAGCTTTAGGAGTCCTTACTCAATGAAATTATATAAAACTCTGATCTAGTATAACCATATGCTGCTCTTTCAAACACGTCCAAAAATACCAATAAAGTTAACTTTTTACTGGCGGTGTTTTGCTGGGTGAGGGTTTGCTGAGTACACTGCTATGAGCACGGATGATGTAGAAAGTTGAGGTGGTTATAAGAGTGTTGTACACTCTCAATGATTAGAAATGCAATGTATTTTTGTCTGATGTGGGTCAAATCTATGCTACAACAGTGCACAAATCTGATGTTGAAGACTGCAGAATTGCAGCTTCAACACTCAGCTGGCAACTTTTTCTATTTAAAATCTTAGATGTGTTCTGAAACTGTTAATTATTTACCTGCAGATCAGAATGCAAATGAGAAGCAAACATGGTCAATTATTATTAATGTTCCTGTTCTGACAGAAAAGTACTGACTGCTTGCTGTGATTGACAGAAATGTTATGTGTGCTCATTCTGTGGAGTACTGACTCTTCCCTCAGGAAGCTGAGATTTTTTTGTAATTTTCTTGTGTTCAAAATCAAACATCTTATAATTTACATTACAGTTTATCTGTGTATGTGCACACACACAGTCCTATACTTGTGTAAATTCACACAGATATGTATATATGTACATTGCTCCTATGTTCTTTTCTCCCTCTCAGAAGAAAGGTATTTTTAAATATACTGATTACTAGTTGAAACATATTTATTAAGGAGGAATAGAAATTATTAAAGATACCCAAAAAAATGTAAGGAAAAAAGAATATGCCTTCAGAATGGCAGATCCTGGATCTTGTGGTTAAGTCAACAAGGAATTGAATTCAAGGTATGGGGTTACAGAAGCTGATGGCAAAAAATGGATCATAAGAACTCCTCAGATCTCTTCCTGATGAATTCAAACTAAGATGGAAACAACTGGAACTAGGTGGAATTTGTTTTAAAGGCTCATTCAGTTACTTCTGGCCTTGCTTGCTTTCTCATCCCATCCTTAAACTTAAGGGATAATGCATTTGTCTTGGTTTGAGGAGGAGAAAGGGGTTTGCCTTTTTGACGTAAAAGTAACTAATATTTTGAATAAGGGTTTAGTCACAGTGGATACTAATTAAAGACTTTAGAGTGTACTACAACCTCTGTAGATCTTATGATTCTGCAGATTACTGCTTTTTTTGCTGTAAAGCTTTAAGAATGGCCCCAAAAAGTCTATTTGGGTGCGGAATAGATAAGCATAAACATTTTTGTTATCATATTAAACCCCTCCCAAACCAAAAATAAACGAAAACCTAAAAGAAACACCCGCTCACACATAGACACAGAATTTGGACATGCTTACAGGCTTTCTTATTGTTTCTTCTGTTGAATACGTGCTTAATATGACACAGCAGTGAAATATTCAACAGCCCCAGGGAAGAATTATAGCTAGATAATAGCTATATGTGGAAAATAAAAAAGAAGCCTGCAATAGCCTGATAAGTCACTGGATTTATATGGTTAAAAAAAATGTTATATCACATTGCTTCATTTATCCTCGAGGAAAGGGAATTTCTATTATTGTAGTCGCAGACAAAGGTTATGAAAATACGGCTACCACATAAGACTTGTCACTTTAATGGTTTCTTAAATCATTGTACTCTGAATAAAATAGTGATGCTTTATAAATAATAACTTGAGTTGGGTTTAGCATTGCTTCCACCAGTGTATCTTAAAATTTTCTGAGATTTCTCAAATATCTGCACAGTAGTGTCATCAGAGACGTCAGGCTGAAATTTTGGGAAGTGAAGATCTGTCTTAAATGTTTTGTATCTTTTCATAATAGAGCATGGAGTAAAAATGAAAGGATTATTTTGTTTTGACATGGATTATTGCATGTGTTTCTTATGTTCTCATCCTTTGTGTTTTCTATCCAGTATGACCTTACTGTAAAGGATTTCAAAGGCTGATTTACCAACATGTAAATGAAATTCCTTTTTACTTACAATATCTAATGTTCATAAGGCATTTCTAAATGATGCGGTTTACTATGTCCCACAATTAAATTCCTGAAGTGTTTTTCCAGGGAATAGCTAAGATGGTCTTCTGAATTGTCATAATTCCTTGCATGTTGGACTATTCCAATTTTCTTCTTATCTAATTGTTAATCTGTTATAACATTAATTTTGGCAGGGGACAGAATATATTCACTGTTAATTGTCTATGCTTATGTAAATAATAAAAGAAGATACAGCTGATAGGCAGGCCTTTTAAGAGTAATGAACTAATAAAAATTAAGGTTAAGAAAAATGATTCTGCTTGGACAAACACTAGCTTTTTACTGTTATATGAGCTCATTAGAATGATGGAAAATACTCACTATATATGTAGGGATAATTCTTTTGCCAAAATGAAAATAGACTTCTTAAACTATTATTCTATAAGTCGTTATTTTGGTGGGCTTCTAAGAAAGTATATTGGTAAAGGAAAACTTTTTGTCTCCTCATGTGGTCCTTAAGTAGATGACAGGTTCAGTGAAACAGAGTAGAACATGAACTGTTTTCAAATCATCATGGAAAACAGAGACAGGAATTTTTCAGAAAACGGAAGTTCTATTGGCTGTACAATGAATGAAGCAAGAAATTTAGATATACACATGGGGATGTGTAGTCTTTGAAAGCATAACAAAACATGATATTAAACCTTAAGTTGAGAGATATTGTAAAGAATAATGAGACCAGACTTGAAGAGTGTTTGGGTTATTCTAGGAGGCACAAAATATATGCAGTGCAGTCTTCCTGTGGAAATCATATCAATGCAGATGCATCACAGAGGGAATAATTCTCTTGGAAGTCTGTTTTTTCTGCCTGTCATATTGTAGCTCTATCACAATGCAGAAACTTAGGCTAGTAATTTGTATTAAGATAATATTGAGGTTTCACAGAAATCAAAGAATTTTCTGGATTTTTTGTTCACAACAGGAACGATGATTATGTCTGTGTGGGGGTAAGAGTGAAAGAAGGAGGAATTCCAGTGTCCTTTGAGGCTGAGGAGGAGGAAGGCGTGGAAGAAGGTGTATATAGTAGGTCAAGGCTGCACAGGCTAAATGTTATACCTGGTTGGTAGTTTTTGGTTTTTTTGTTTTTTTTTTACTATGAGCATGTATTGCTCTATCTTTGCAAACATGCTTGGAATGTGTTTTCTCCCAAAGCTGGTTGAGCCATCTGGCCTACAGGGAGGCAAAAATGTTTCGTAATAAAAATATAATGCATTATTTATATAAATAATTCATGACTAAGTGACAGATTTCATAGTTTTACCAAAATGCTTCGGGTTATTACTGAAATATAAAACATTGTAGACTTGTGCTCATATCAAGCTGAACAATTTCAGAAACCATTTTTGCAATCAAGGTATCCTCACTGTTTTGTGTACAGCCAGCAAAATAGAAGGACAGTAGTTAAACACAAGTTTTAGATTTTTGAGAGTGTGTCCTATGTTTATAAGAAGTAAACAATATTTAACGTAGATACTATTTTATAGGCACTATGGGAAATATAGACACTATGGGAAATATTTGAAACTTCTGTTGTTACTAATTTAAACCTAATTTTTCTAATGTTATTTTTTAAGGAATGTCTCTCTTTTGCATATGTCTGTCTAAGGTTTTCTTACTTCTATGTGTAATTATTATCCTGTAATATCTGAAATAAGAAAGCTGCCATTTATTCCTAGATATAGACTGAAAACCATGTTTGAAATTGAAATTATCTTTGTAGGTTTTTTTTTTCTCCATCAAATGCCATATAGCAGATTTGCCATTTTTACTGAATTACCAATATATACTATGCTACCTTATGAAGACTTTGAATGCCTGCGGGTTATTTGGATATGATTCATGGTGCCTTTCTTTCCTTTTTATTGTAGTAAGTATTGTATTGAAGCAGTAAAATAGATGCTCTTTCTGAGCATCAGATGCTCTTTTCTGAGTTCAGAAACAAACAAGCAAAAGAGGAGAAAATTCTACTTGCCTCTGATTATTTTGTAGTCTTACTATAGCAGAGATGGAATTTAGACTTTAAAACTTTTTTCCTACCCCACTAGATACGTTTATTGCTCTAGTATTTAATTTTTTAAGTATTGGAAAATGTGTGTATAACTGTGTGAAAAAGATCACACTGAATTTTTCTTTTGGCTATCATGCATTTATCATTACTTCTTAAGAATCATTCTTTTCAAATGAGTTGTGCTTGTTGCATAGCAGTGTCAAAACCAGCAGTAGCTAAGTCTCAAAAAATGTATTTCATCTTTATTGCTCTGATCTTCTCATGCATCAGTAAAAAAGTCTGAAAGGATGTAAAACTGCACCAGGCAAAAGAATGGGCCTTGAATTGATGATCATGATTTGATAATCAAGGAACTGGTTGTCTGAAGTCAAGTGGCACATGATCTGTGATAAGGCAATTTCAATTATTCATGCTATTGTAGGAGGCATATTACCATGTCTACTGCTGCTGCTTGTGCAGTGTCAATTCTCTGCTTCTCACTTTGTTTCTTAGAAGGAACTTTGAAGATGAAAGTCAATTTGTAGCATACAAAAGTGAAACAGTGCGTAACCAGGGGGCTATGCTCATGCAAAAATAAAACCTCATAAAAATCTTTGAGATACCTTTGAGGACTTTGAAATCACACAAAGGACAGCTCATCACACCGGGGTGCCTCAGAAACCCATGCACAGCAAGCCAGTGAACAGGACAACTTAAATGGTGTTGTAGCCCAGTACTTAAAACAGAGCACGGTGATGTGTGGGTGGGTGTCTCAACTCTTGTGTCCCCAAGACCACAGTCTCTGCATGCTGTGCAGACCATATGAGAAGCCTGTCTTTGTATGTACTCCACACTCATCCCCAACAGCCAAGCTGTTGATCCTGAAAAAACTTAGAAGCAGGCATTAACTGGCACGTACATATTAGATGAGACCTATTAAATCTGTGAGCATAAAGGTAAAGACCTCTTTGAACTTGGCAGTGTATCTTAGGGAGCCTAGCAGCCGGATCAGTTCAGGAAAAGGTGCAGCTACCCATCTCCCAGCAGTCTTATCCTCTTCTTTACACTGCTCCTGTTAAAACACTGTATGAGAAGAAGGAAGCCAAAACATATTTTGAGAGGTCTCCCAGTCCAGGTAAGCAAGAGATATGACTGAAAATCATGACATAGATAAAAAAAATTCTATTCTTTCAAGTTTTTCCTATCCCTCTGTTCTAATATAATAATGTTTCAGCTGATGTATTGCATTTGAATGATTCTCAACATTGAAGCAGTTGTCACTTCTTTGTGAGGTCTTCCTTCTCTATTTCATTAAATCTAATTTCTTGCTGTTTAACAGCCCAACCTCTTAACTTTCTAGTGAATACTCCTTCAGGCATCCTTACGTCTTCCCTTTGCTTTTCTTCTCCTGCTGGGATGTGTTTTATTTCCCGGTGGTTTGTGCCAAGAGTTTAAAATAACAAAATTGATCGAATTAAAGATATGTGTTTTCAGTTCTTTGGAAAACAGATTGTCTTTTGTGCACAGCTGTCATCCCTGTTTGGATCTTCTAACTGTTACAGACTAACAAATAATAATAGTAAATATTACACAATAGATGAGATATAAGATTTGACGATATATTTTCTTCGGTTATTTTTAAAGGTAAGGATTTTAGATGTCTGGAATATCTTAGAGAAAACAGGGGTGTATTAAGGCATCTCATTTTGGTACAAATGGAATGTCTTAGTTTTACAGCTAAATCAAAGTATACCAGATAGTAACCCAAAGTTTCCTAAAGACCTAGACAAAAGAACTATATCAGTTCCATATAATGAAAAAGATGGAGGAAAAGAAAAATATTATGTATTATTACCTTAAATGAAAAGGCCAAAAAAAAAAAAAAAAAAAAGCTTAGCAACTAAAAGTTCCTTTGGAAGAAGAGAAATATTGTAATTTGATAGGAAAATAGTATTTTATAATCAAGAAGATCAGATAAATTTAGATGCATGTAAGCCTGATTAGACTACAACCTTGCAGCCAGATCTTTTGGTATTTTTTGAAACATGAAGGAAATTATTTAAGGAATTTATGAAGAGGCCCATCTCAATAAAAAGCTTTTTCTACTACAGGCTTGCTATGATTATTTTTAAATTTTAGTGAAGATCAGTAAGAGAGGGATTTCAGGAATTTGAAATGTCTAATTTTCAGCAATCAGACATTCCAGAAGTCTTCTAGGTGGAATGGAAAATATCTATTAAAAAAAGGAGAAAGAAACAGAAGAAAAAAAGACTAGTGATTTGCACACAAGACCAGGAATAACCACAATATATCAAGAATATAATTTGGCCTTTGTTTTTACAAACGACAAAATGCAAACTTATTTTTAAAAATTTTAGGCAATGGTAAAAATAAATAAATCCCAGATAACTCAAATTATGCAAATCTCACGAACAATAATCACTGGAATCTACACTTTTGTGTACATGTTCTGCTTTGCTTGGAATAGGTTCTCTCTCTGCTCAGTTTATGAAGGGGGTTTATTATTTTAAGCCTTTTTAAGTACTGATCTTTCAGAGAATATTGTGGGGGGAAAAGACAGAGATATCCATACACAACACTCATATATTTTTCCCATTTTTATTAATATGATCATGTTCTTCTGCTTTGAGCTGTTTCATCTTTATGATGAGTTGGAAGTATTGTTGTTAGAAATGTTTGATTTCAGAGCAGCTGAAATTAATAATGAGCATATAGAAGATGCAATTTTGTAGAGACTTCTGGGAAAGTGGAGCTTTTCTGGATATTAATAGAAGGGAAGTGCTTTAGTACTTCACAGTAGCTGGTAATTACCTTTTCAAGAGTTGTGATTTTCTCTGTTTGAATCCTAGCTTTTCTTTGGCATAAGGCCTCTTGGCCATTACAGTAGTTCCTATTCTCATACAGAAATGATTAATTGACTTAAATTTGGAGAAGCACTTGGAATAATTTTCTACAAATTGCACAAACATCTGGAAGGATTTAAATAGGTGGAGCTGGTTTGTGAACTTGGTTGTCTTTCTACACGTATGTGTCATGGACTGCTAGGCAACATAGGCTCTTGGAAATGGCCATTTTTGGCACTTTGATGTCCATTGGAGGAAGGTTTTCAATCAATGGAAGAAGGGAGTGAAGAGCATGCTCTTCATGTAATCTGATATCTTGCTCTTATCCTCTCTTTAACAGTGAAGTGAAATTTATTCAAATGTCAATTAAGATTCAAAATAATTTTTCTGCTAAAGGACAGTAACAGTAGACTGGATGATGTCCAGATCCTTTTAAGTTTTTGGTTTTCTTGCACTTGATGGTTTTACAAATAAATTTAAAAAAGTGTCAGAGTCTTTAAAAATGGTTTGGTAGCCACTGAGAAGAAGAAACTCTTACCACATAAAAGATCCAAGCAGCTGAGGAAGTCCACGTACCTGGAACTCCACACATCTGTTAAAACCAAACTAATTTTAAAATTTTTTAGGATCAGTGTTTAATAATTTTTTTTTCAAGCTGACCAGTAAATCCTTTGGTCTTAACCTCTGGAAAGAATTTAGATCATCAATTCCATCTATTGTAGCACAGAAAAAAGGCAAAAATAGCGTCAAAATATAATCTCAAAAAAGAACTATAAATTGGCAGTTTATCAGCTCATATAGGAAGTGATATGTTAACATGTGAGCAGGCACATTAAAATTGTGACTGTAAAGCCACTTCTCCCAGATTAATTCCTGTGATTAATACATTATTCACAGAAAAACAGTACTTCTCTAGATAGAGAAAAACTCTACATTTGTTTGCCAGAAGGAGTTTTTTGATCCTATAAAAAAACATAGCAGAAAATTGTTATGCCTTTTATAATTTGATGAAAACAGTGTTTCTCTGTCAGGTGTTAATGAGAGCAGCAATGTGTTAGAAATTGGTATATTTTATGGAAACCACAGTGTAATTTTATCATAAATGGATAATGGATAAAATGCTTTTGATATGTCATCTAAAACATCCATGCATAAAATTTAGACAAGTTTCATCTCTCTGTTTTGGGAAAATGAGAAGTTGATCGCATTTTTAGCAACTCTGCTCTCCAGTAACATGAATTTCTTTCAAGCTCTTGCATGGTAAATGCTGAGCTGCTACCTGTTTGTTATTTCTACAAAAATAAGTGTGTTGTTTTTTCATTGCTTATCACATTATTTTATGGTTGAATATAATTTATGCTGACATATTTGTTTCCTAGTTTTGGAGTTGTCTGACACTTTTTCCCTTGATTCATCAAAATAAACATAATTCAGTTTCAATTCAGCAATAAAACAGTGTTATGAAGAGTGTTGTAACTCTAATAGCATTTTAAGTTAACTCCAGTATGAAGTATCTCAACCTTTTCCACTCTGCTCGTTCAAAAATGTACTCCTCTCTGGGTTTGCTTAATGTGTGTTTACTTTGAGGGCTTTTTTGGCTACAGTTCTCATGTCTCTTGGGTTATTACAGATGGAAATTTAGGGAAATTGTTCTTAAGCAAGGTGTGTTTATCATGAAATCTGTAATAACATTTGGAACATGAGAATATCTGCTTCATTAAGTTAACTGGTTAAGGATAATGGAGTATAAAGGAAATAACCAGGAAAGTGATAAATATACAGACACAAAGGTTCAACAAAAAGGTGATAAAAGAGAAATTAATAAGCACTGAAACTTTTCAGCTACTGACTGATAAACCAGTAAATAAACTACTAAGATACCAATGTTTTATAAGGCTGAATTTGGCAAGGTGAATCTTTATTTCATGTCAAAAATCAGTACTGAAAACAGCCAGTACATCCAAGCAACTCATCAGGAAAAGTCTAAAGAATATAGATCAGGACCAAAAGAAATGGAGGTGCATAAGAGAAGCACACAACAGAATGACACAGTTCAGTGACACCATCAAATACATGCCCAATGACGCCTCCCCAAGGATTATATATTTTATATGGTGGTGATGTAGTTAACTGGATTAACAGAGTCTTGTGGTAACATGGAATATTTCAAGAAAATAATACTCTTAAAAGGTGCAGTTTTTTCACCTGTCAGCCACTGTAAATGGTGGGACATGGAAGTGTTTGTGTGGGTGCTGGGCCATTGTTTACTGTGAGGATTGAGTGACCTCTGTCACAGGCTGCTCGAGGACTTTGCAGAGCTTCCATCCTTGGAGATATTCTGGATTTTTCTGGGCATGGTCCTGGACAACCGGCTGCAGGTAGCCTTGATAGAGCAGGGGATTTGGACTCAATGACCTTCAATGGTCTCTTCCAAAGTCAGCCATTCAATGATAATTCACTGTGTTGAAGCTGCAGCTGCCAATAACTTTGGTAAACAGCATTCTCTCTAGCTTGAGAACACACAGAGTCTGAAGTATTGATGTGTGAATAGTGACAGCAAATGCCATGTTTGATCTTAACCAAACTCTGTACTGTCTTCAACTTCAGTCATCCAGGCACATTTCAAATGTCTTGCTTCTTCATTCTTAGGGGAAAAAATTGTTTTTTTATTTAAATGTGTATTATGTTGTTGTTTGGTTATGTTTATATTTGCTGTGATATACACTGTGCTTAAAGGCAAACCCAAAGGAGTGTGCCTTTTCTTTTGCCCTGGAAAACAGTGAGATATTGAACTGAACTGCTTTGCTCTAAAGAAAGTGGCTGTGGTTTCCTATTCTTTTTTTCATGCTTTTGAAGACCTTTTTTTCTCCTTTCCACTTGTAGGGACAACTTGGTTCCTTCAGAAACGAGGTTTATGCTGACAGTTCCTGGAGGGGTTACTTTTGGCCCCTAACATGTTGCTTTCATTTTAATTTACATGCTGTCTTGAATTCAGTCTAATTAGAAAGGAGAAATTAATCTGAATCAAAAATAAATTTTAGAATTTCAATTTCAATACATAGAATGTTTCCTTTCTAGTTTTGTTTGTGTTTTAAAATATTAATTTGGTGTCTTTTTAGTTAATAATGCGTTATATGATATTTGCAGATACTGTAAGGAGCAATATTTTATATTAGTATTAAGAATAAACAGAATATAATTGTTTACAAATTTTTATTTTTTGTTTTTTCCCCCATGTGTCAAATTAAACTCCACTCTTTTCAAAAGACCTTTTCTTAGAGCTGTAATGTTCAAGTAACTAATAAACAAAAATTTCTCTTTAAACATTCATAAATTAAAATGCCATTTGTATGTGATTTTTTTTTAACCTTTTAACATCAATATATGAAAATGAAATTTAAGACCTCTTCTGAAGTTAATTTTATAAAAATTAGGTAGCTAATATCCAGATACACCCCACCTATATTGTGACTGTGTTATATTCAGAAATTGAAAAAGTGTTAAATTCTATGTGTTTTGCTGTATCAAAATATTGCTTATGTAAATCTTCTAATGAATACTACCATTTTAAGATTATAAGCATATATGTTCTTATTCTCTCTTTGAAAATGTATCTGGTAGTTTGGTTACAAAACTTACACAAGTTTGGTTCTTCATACCAGGTGAATGTTCAAAACACTGTTAATGCTTGTTCCTGGAGCTGCTGACAATGTATTTATAGTAAACACTATATATATATAGCAATTGTTTTTTGCAGTCTAGGGATCTAGGCTAGTTACCGACTGGAACAATCTGCTCAAGAACAAGGAATATCCCAGCGTTTGTCAATCTGAGATCAGCCATCATGTGTCCTCTCCTCGGATGAGAATGAGGCAGACAATAGCTATATTAAGATGAGGGAAAGCCAGAGGCAAAATAATGCATCTTGTTAAAAAAATAGGATGTTATCTTCACCTCAGTGCTGTGTTGGCACTGTCACCTAGCTCCTAGGTCAGAGCTGACTTGTCCTTGGTGGACTCAAGGACTGGATAGAAAGGGTGTAAGTCTTCCTACAAATCTCTCTGTTGAATGTGTCCTGTGTCTTCGACTGTCACTGATGTGAAAGGGTTGGAGAACTTGACAATATTCAACAGACAGCTTCTGGAGATATAGTTTATTTTTCTTAGTCTCAGTCCTAAGCAGTCCCAGTTGTATATTCTATTGAAATAATTAATCTGTGGCTTGCTGGGACTTGTGCTATATCTCCTTGTTTACTGTAAATAAAAAAATGGAAAAAAAAAAAAAAAAAAACCAGAGGAGTGATATAAGAAGAGACTCGGGAAGAAACAAATAGGGAATCCAAGTGTCATGGATCAGCATTTGCTGAAATTCTAATCTATGTTTTAAGGAATCATTTAAAAACCAAAACCTACTCTTTTCACTGGCCTTCACTTACCTGTATTGATCAGTTGTTCTGGTTCTTCTGGTTCCCCTAGGCAGTGGTCTCTTCACTTGCTTAATTTTTCTAAACAATGTGATTTAGGGGAGTGTATCCTATTTTACCCCCGTAACCTGAAAACATGTAGCAGCAGATTAATCCAGAAATAGTGTACAAGTTCTCAGGGACTTGTGCACAAGCTCTGTATTTATGGCTTGGATGGCTTTCACAGAACCATTAACTTTCACAGAGTATTCTGAGTTGGAAGGGACCCACAAGGACCATAGTAGAAGCCAATTCAGAAAGAAATTTTCCTGCTTTTACAGGGAAACTTTGCTTCCTATCTGTATCTTTCATTGTCATTTAACATGGTGCATTTGTCTGTTTATCTGTTTACCTCTGCAACAAAGAATTAGTCATGTGCAGTGTGACTGGACAATGAATCCAGCTCACCTGGAATGGTGGTGGATTTGTTGTGACTCCACAGGGCACACAGGTACTTGCTCATCAAGATCCATGGATGTGCTGGGCTCACAGCATATGAGTAACAGATTTTGCTCAGTAATACAATGTGTCTTGATTGTGTCATGTTTCCTGAGATAAGTATGGAAAATAAAAGCCTGTATTCAGGATTGGGTTAGT
This sequence comes from Dasyornis broadbenti, assembly GCA_013397935.1. Classification (NCBI taxonomy): domain Eukaryota; kingdom Metazoa; phylum Chordata; class Aves; order Passeriformes; family Dasyornithidae; genus Dasyornis; species Dasyornis broadbenti. The sequence continues at coordinate 2,734,263 of VZRN01004656.1, read as the reverse complement.
TCTGCTCCAAGATTTTATTGGAGAAGTTAGGAGTTGATAAAGTTACTAAAGAAAATTTTGCACCTCATCCTTATTGAAAGGAGAGATGAACGAGATTTTTTTTCTTCATTGCTGCAAAGTTTCTGGTCAGAAGTCCTGAACTAGCTTTACCTCAAATTAAAGTGTCAATGGCTCTGCTGAGCTCATTACAGAAAGCACTTTAACTCTCTGTCACAGCACCTGCATTGTTCTGTGAAGGCAGACAGATATTGATTTGCACATTCAGTAGTTCCTCTGAGCTGTGTGGTAGCTATGGAGTGCTATATGTTGCTATGGTCTCTCTTATTTTCTTTAATTAAAACATGATGCTGGCTGAGCAAATCTTTCAAATGTGTTCTGTTCTCTTGCATTTCCTCCTTGTGATGAATTAGCTATGGGATTCCTTCTCTTACAGCTGCTCGTTTCTGAAAAATCATTGACATGTATGGCAGTGAGCCAGGCAGTGGTTCCTTTCTTGTTTCTTTTCTGTCTCTTTTGTCAATAGGCCCAAAATCAAATACTGTCTTTAAGGCAGGTTAAGCCATGCCTGTTTTCACTGGCTATATTTGCAGCTATTGCAAGGAGAGCAAGGTGGCATTGAGTTTCCTTTGTAAGTATTTTTGAGTAATTTGCAATTGCTCCTTGCAAAAAGATTCCTCCTATAGGAAAGCATATGTTATCTTCCTGACATTTAAGGACTGGTACAACCATTTATTTCTTTAAACATACTTAACCCTTATTTCAGTGAACTTAGTGGGAAAATTAGAAATCAATACTCTCATATTATTTTAACCTTCTTAAAATTCTTATCCTAACTAATGCAGTTAGAAAGTTTCACTTAGTGGGGTTAACACAGGTAGCTGAGGTCAGAGTATTACAGGAAATATTGAACAAGTTATCACTATTCATATAAAACAATTCTTGAATCATAGAATGGTTTGGGTTGAAAGATCACCTAGTTCCAACTGAAAGAAAAAGCTAAAATCCAGTAATTGATCCCATAATGGAGATGACTTTCTTGATATGCTGTACTTTTTTGTGTAAATGCTAGTGAAATGCAAATTAAATTCTTACCTTAATTTTGTTGTAGTATATACTTGCAATATAGTCTTATTGTAACTTAAATTACATTAATTTAACACAAACATGCTTAGATCAGAATGCATAGAGGTAAAATGAAGTATCCTTTGCCAAAGCACATTTAGAAGTTCCCTTTCCTTGTTGTTTTCCTTCCGTTTACTGTTGTTTTATTCACACTTTTTAAAAGGACAGTCTACGCATAATTGAGACATATTGCTCCCTAAGTTCCAGACAAAAATTCTTTTCTAAGTTCATTTTAAGTGTAGAATGAGGTTCTTGAGTCTCAGTTCTGCAAAAGCTTGAGTATATTTAAGTTCTTGAACTGACCACATTAAAATACTTGAATGAACAAAGTTACTTCCATAAACATACCTGAAGAGATGGTACTGTAATCTGCAGTCTCATTAGGCTATGTGGAAATTTATAGAACAGTGGAATAATAGTCTTGTAATTATGATCTATAATTATCACAAAATTACATGTAGCTGTATCATTCCACCTCAGCTGCTACCCTATAACCTGAATTTTTTATAGGAGAGCAGAAGGCCTCTCCCACTGGCAGTCACAAATATTCCTACAGAAGCAGTTCATAGGGCAAAAGAGAAAATATTCCTACTGATTACCAAATAGATTAGAAGGTCTAATCATCTTCCAAGTGTATCAGTGAACAATACAATGAAATAATTAGGGTCAAGGGATGGCCTACTTCTAAGCAGCCATAATTTACAAAATGTTGGCATTCAGATTTCTGAGGAAGATTTATTATAATTTTGCCACTGTATACAGTACTTGCTTTTTCAGTCTATTCTGGATGATAACACAAGAAACAGATACCTTATAGCTGAATTCAGTGTAATTAAAATTCTTTTGTCTTAGCAGATTATCTTTGGGTCTTCGTGGTGTAGAATGAAGGTCATGTCTAGTCACAGTGTTATGCATCACAGCTCTTCACAGAGCACAAAGCTTTTCATTCAGTGAATTAACTTTTTTTTCTAAATGCCAGCTTTTGATGAGCAACCCAGGTTGGCAATTGCTATTTGTTAAAACTCTCACATCAATCAAGTCCCAAGCAGTTATTTTAATCAAAAGCAGAATATATTGTCCAAATGAGCCAAAGCTATTTCTAGAAGTAAAAGTAGCAATACTAAGCACTTAGTGTACAATAAATTACTTTCTATTACTTGATGGATAATGATTATAGACTTGGAGCAGTATGTTAACAGCAGCTGCTAGCACTGTGGATTTTTCCCTCAGTTCATCTATAATAGGTGTGGCACTGTTATAAACATATGAATTAAGATTCAAGAAGTAGCCATTCAATTTCACTCACAGTTTTATATCTGGTTTTGTTTTATGTTTTAAGATTTATTCCTTTACCATCAGTTTTCCAATTTCTCTTTTTCTCGTCAGAGTCAGCTGCATTTTGAGGCATCAGAAAGATTTTGGTGCATTTGACTGACCACCAGGCTGAGATACACGCCAACTTACTGGCCTTTGTGAGCTCTGGTAGCTGATAGTGATTGGATACAGACCTGCACAGGTCACAGTAACAGATTTTGACAGGTTCTGTGAATTGTTAGTTTTTCTTAAGTTTTATTCTTGTCACTATCGCCTAAGGCACTGTGAGCAGAATGACAAAACAGGCAGTGCAGTTCCATTAATGAGCTACCTGTGCTGTTCATACAGGAGAGCAATCAGCCATCTCTTATTCCCCCAGGACATCAAATTAAGGTTGGCAGTGCATGCATAACTGCTGCTGAGGCCTGATGCGTAGGCCTAGTCTGCAGTCCACTTAATTGCATCTATACCTGTAAGCTTAGAAAATAACCTGCTTGCATTTGCTGAAGACATAGCCAGATCAATTTGGAACCACACAGGTACAAGAACAATGTTTAGTGTACATAAATGTATTTAGTAGAATATGAATACTCAACCCAACACCAAGCTAAGCAGAGAGGTTGATATCCTGGAGGGAAGGGATGACATCCAGAGGGAACTTTACATGCTGGAGAAGTGGGTTATTGTGGAAAACTCATAAAGTTCAACAAAGTGAGAACAAGGTCCTGCACCGGGGTCAGTGCAATCCCCAATATAAGTGCAGACTGAGTGATGAATGGATTGAGGACAGCCCCGTGGAGAAGGGCTTGGGGAATACTGGTGTTTGAAAAGCTGGACATGAGCTGGCAATGTGCACCTACAGCCCAGAGAGCCCAGCTGCACCCTGGCTGCACCAAGATAATTGCAACCAGCAGGTTGAGGGAGGTGATTCTGGCCTTCTACTCTTGTGAGACCCCAGCTGGAGAGCTGTGTCCAGCTTTTGGCCCATGAGTACAAGACAGACATGGATCTGTTTGAGCGTGTCCAGAGGAAGACCACAAAAATGATCAGAGTGCTGGAACAGCTCTCCTGTGGACAAAGGCTGAGAGAGCTAGAATTTGTTCAGCCTGAGGAAGACATCTTATTGCATCTTTTCTGTTATTAAAGTGGGTTTACAAGAAAGATGGAGTAAGACCTTACCAGGGCCTGTAGTGAGATGACAAGGACACCAGTTGTAAACTAAAACAATAACCTCATTGCATTGGGCCCTTTGCTTTCATGTAACAAGAAATCAATTGTTCTAAGGAGCACATGGAGATAATACACTGCAGCAAGCACAGTGGTATCTGTGGTAGTTCTATCAGGCGCCCATACAGGAGGTTGCTGGAGGTAACTGGATAGAAGTCAGTGTAGGTCCACGTGCAGTCCTCCTGAATATCTTGATCCGACGCCTGGGTTAACAAGCCATGATTAGCTATAACTCATCAGCTGTGAATTACAAAGCCTGGTTAACATAATTAGACTGCATTCAGAGATGAGCTTTGAGTCTTGTGCTATGATGCATTCTGTGAACTCTTCATTATCTTGTTTATGTCTTTGTTGGTCTCAGTTTCTATTTGGAATTTTTGGTGTTTTGTTTGTTTGTTTTCCTGTCATGTTTCATAAGATATTAAATTCCATTAATGGATAAATCTAAATGCAGAAATTGTGAACTTTCCACCCCTACTATGTTTTGTAAAAAAACACAGAAAAACTATGTTAATTTCTAGCTGTATGAGTCAAACTAGGTAACTCCCCCCTTAAATATTTGCTCATTGTAGAGCACAAGTGGAAGAACAAGTAAGAACACAGCAGCAAGTGTTACATTCAGAGATATTAAACTTTAACTTGAGTCAACTCTGTGTGTGTGTGTGTGTGTGTGTGTGTGTGTGAACTCCGTGACTGAGCAGTAAATCCTATTTCTTCTTTTCTCCTCTTGATTGTTGCCAGCCATGATGGCTTCTCTGACCTATGGTGAGTGAGGGTGACAGGGTATCTCAAACAGACAGCACAAGAACTCATCCTCTCAGTCCTGATGGAAATGCATTACTTCATGTCATCAGCGGTATCTTTGTAGCTTCTTGGTAGACCAAAAGGGGAAGAGAGTATTCACCACGCTGTTTTGTGAAGGAATATTCCCATCTGGTTAGTTTAGGTGTCAGCTCCTAAACACATTCTGTTTTCTTTTAATATAGATGGAAACAAATGTATATTAAATGTTTTTGTCATTTAAAAGTGATAGAAAGAATAGCAATAACGTATTTTAAAAGAATTAGATGACAAGGATGAGCTGTTAAAATGTATGGGAAACTGTAAGGCCTGTTGGTGGTAAAGTAATACAGTTGCAGTCAGTTTTGGTTTGGGGTTTTTTGTATGTTTTTCCTGCCTCTGGCAAAGACAGTAGAGCCTGTCTCTGAGAAATCAGCTTACAGTAAATGTGATATTACAGTTCTACAAATTTTACAGAAATGGTAATGCAGGGGATGTCAAGAGATGTTACATTCACTTATGGCATATTTAAATAAGTTTTCTGAACAAAATCCACCTTTACCTGTGGAAGATTTTTTTTTTTGGTGGGACTAAGCAGTTGAGTAGGGGAGTCTTAAAGTTGTGTAAGAACCTACATCTTGGACACTGCGCAATAAATGTTATAATAGCACAGTAAGCAGGTTCTGTCTTAGTGATTATGAGTGATGGGCATTGTCGCAGTTGCCATGTGTGACTTGCAGAATCATAGACTTACAGAATCATTAAGGCTGGAAATGACCTTCAAGATCATTGAGTCCAACCTTGGGAAGTGATCACACAAAAAGAGCTCACTTAGCTTTGCAAAGGTGTCAATGTAACAGTTGCAAATGTGATTGATCATTTAATATTGATGTTTTCTGTTTAATTAATTTAAAATTATGTAACAAGGAACCTCAAAGACTTAAATAACAGACCTTCCCTCATTACAGCTGTAGTGCCTGTTTTAACAGGCAAACAGTTGGAGATTCACAGCTATTTTTGCCAGCTTCATCATTCTTTGACGTCCTGCAAGAATGTAGTGTTGCACATTTTCATGCCTCTGAAATTGACAAAGATGCTCTGTGTGGTGGACAATCTGCTTACTTCCCTGCTGCCCCTGAAGCTTTTTCATTGCTTTGTTTACATTGGTACTCTAGCAACAGGCAGTGGTGAATTAATAATAAAAATAAAATCGATGAAATAAACAGTGTGTGTAAATAAAAGGTAGTAAACTCACTTGGTTGACTTTTGAGTCACAGTAGTGAAATCTCATAGACTTTATGTTGCCCAGATATACCATTATTGTGCTATTATGTTTTCTTATTTTTAGCTTAGCTACACTGATTATATACTGGCAGAAGCATTCACTACCTCTTGTGTGAAATGTAATATCATTTTGTACCTGACTTTGTACTCAGATAAGTATAGAGGAAGTGATAGTGTCTTGTGTAACTTGCACTGAAGAGTTTTGGAAGCTTGTGTTATTAATCAGCTTTTTCCTTGTCTCGGCTTTCAATGAAGAGTATTTTTAGCTGCACATACAGAGAATGACTCCTTGAAGCCACAGTTCTAGAAAGTACAATTTAAAGTTTAAAGAACTTTTTTTTGCTCACAGAATTGTAGAGTCCATTAGTTTTATTTTGCACTTATATTCACACACCAGTGGAAGACCTGCAAGTTCTCTGTTGAAGAATCAAACATATAGATCTATCTTCTTTACTGATTGTGATAAAAGGACTTCCCTAGTATGGGAATATTTAATAAATAATTGTCATCTCTCATTCTTTTCATATATATTGAAAAGTCACTGCATCTCATTTTCTTCTGTGGAAATTAGTATGAGAGCAATATTGACTTATTTTACATTGCATTTAGAACTGTTAGATCATGCTTCCTTAAGAATATTCTAGCTTGATTAAAAAAACAACCCCCCCACAATTTAAGTTACTTCTGTATATTTTATTTTCCTGAAATATCTTTGAATAATTATTTAATAGCACTTCCTCAAAAATTACTAGCGCTCAGGAGAAAATTGCTCTGGTAAATCAGAGTGAACTCTAACATTTATTTGTTTCCCTATTTGTTCTCACAACTTTATTTGAGAAATTAGGTATACCTGCAGCCTTCCAATTTGATGTGATTGCTAGAGTTTAAATGCCTTTCATCTGATTACTAATCTTTATTTTCAGGATTTTGGTCACTGGATCACAGTTTAATTTCCTTTGATACTTAGGATCATAGATTCTAAATTGTATGTTCTATCTTCTATGTTTTCATTAAATAAATACAGAAAAAAATTATGGTCTGACAGAACCCTTTCACTTCAAAAACAACATTCGGAGACTGCAGTCCTGTGTGGAAGATCCTCCTTCACCTTTCCAATATCCTAATTCTAAAGGTGACCTTCACAGAGATTTAACCAGGGATTTAGTGAAAGAAAAACATGTACTTGCAAGGAAATTAGAAACTGACTGAAAAGTGCAGCATGGCCCATCATCTGTAAGAAATATCTTGCTCTGCTTGTCGGAATTGTGCTCTGAGCACTTCTGCAAGAGTCTGATGAGACTTGACACATCTAATGCTGTTAGGAGCCTAGAATTTTAGCCTTTATTTTTGGATTGTAAAATATTTTTAGTGTTCAAGAAAATATTTATGAAATCTAGTAACTAATTTGAAAAGTTATAGTTATATAAACTGCTACAGAACTCTATTAATTTGAACCAGCTAAAAGTCAGGACTTAAAAAAATCCAACATATTTATTGTACACTTGATTATTTTCTTGACTTTCATATGTCAAGTGAAACATAAGTACTATACTGTAAGAAATATACTGATAAAAAGATACCACAACAGTTATAATACAGCAGAAAGGTAACAGAAAAAGAATAATGGTGTTGCCTGAAGGATTATGCTATAGAAAAGTAGCGACCAATAAATGCAAATGCAATAAGGGCAGCAATTTAATTATGCATTTTACAGAAAGAGAGCTTTAGTTCTAAATATGAGCTGTAGGCATTTAATTCTTTCAACTTCTAAATGACAGAAAACAATGCAAATCAAATTTGAGGCACATTTTGTGGACTCCCTTGTGTCACATATCATGTAATAAACTTTAAATAAACTGAAAGCATCAAAGGCATAAAATGTCAGTTGAAGCCAGGACTCAGAAGTTTAACTTTTTTCAACATTACCAGTGGAAGAATTATCAATAATCTTTATACAGCTGAAGCTTCAGTGCAATTTCCAATATAAAGATTACAAGAGGCAGGGATCTTTCAGGCTTTTTTTTTTAGTTTTTGTAGTTTTTAGTTAGAGGTATTTCTTCCCCTTGACGTAAAATTTTCTGTGTGCAATTTCTTATGTGAATACTCAGGATTGCCAGATACTTTACAGTTCTTTTGAGTCCTAATTTTAAAATATATTTTATTATCTGTAAGGGCTTCTAAAACATTGCTCGCTCTCTTTCTCAGATCATTCATGATTTCTAAAGACTAGATCTTGAAGGTACTTTACTTAATAAAAAATCATGAGACAATCAAAAGGTTGTAAGATGTTAAAGAATAGTTGGAAGAAAATGGAATGCAAAGGGGAATGTAGCACAGGACACTGGACCTATCTGTCTTTCTCATATCTGAAGTGGAACAAAGAAACTGAAGAGAGAAAGAAGCTTTCCTTTCATTGCTCTTTAGTGAATCTTCTATCCGTAAGATGAAAGAATGTGAATAAGAAAGGCTTTCCTCAGCATCCCCAAAAAGCTGAGAAAAGGCTGTTCATTCATAGTGGAGGTTCCTGCTGATAATATTTCTAAAATTCTTTTTTTTTCCTCAGGTAATTTCAAGTTTCCCCTCTGGTGATTTCTCACTACGAAGTGGTTTGCACCCAGTTCTACTGGCATTTGTGTGGTGTATATGTTGTACTATCAGGCAAACAAGAGTATGTTGGTACAATAACTTTGTCTTTACACACTAGTCGCAAGCTATGTAGTATTTTGGTCATTAGCAATATTAGCTTTGGGCCCCTCATTACATGAAAAACACTGAGGTGCTGGAGTGTGTCCAGAGGAGAGAGCAAAGCTGTGAAGTATCTGGAGGAAAAATCCCATGAGAAGCAGCTGAGGGAGCTGGGGGATGTTCAGCCTGGAGAAAAGGAGGCTCAGGGGAGATCTTGTTCTCTGCAATTGCCTGAAAGGAGATTGTAGCAAAGTGGGAGTCAGTCTCTTCTCCTAACTAATTTGCAATAGGAAATAGCTTCAAGGTGCACCTGGGAGGTTTAAATTGGATATTATGAAAATTTCTTCAGTGAAAGGGTTGGCAAACACTGTAACAGACTGCCTAGGGAAGTGGTTGAGTCACCAAACTTGGAGGTATTTAGAAAATGCGTAGATGTGGTTCTTAGGGCTGTGGCACTACAGTGTGCCACTTAATGGTGGACTTGGCAGTCTCAGGTTGGACTTTGTGATCTTAAAGGTTTTTTCCAACATAAATGATTCTACAATTCTGTGTGTCAGTTTATTTTTTCTCACTATCATTTGCTCTGTTAACTTTCCTCTTTCTCTATTACTTTAAAAATAGAAATAATGCACAGAGAAAACACTGCTTTGCCATTTAATGAGACTAAAATTTAAAATGAGAATCATTAAGCAGTGAAGTAGATTTCTGAGACAGGAGAGTTCAGCCCTGAACAAGACAGTATCTACCAACTGTGTCTAGGTACAAACAACCTGTAGACAAGGCCTGATTTTGCCTTGAAGTTAGCCCTACTTGGAGTAGGAAGTTGAACTACTTGACTCCCCTGACCTGTCCTCCAACATAACAGTTGTCTATGAGGGTATGACGTGCTGTGGAGGCCTGTGCCCCAGGTCAGAGAGGCAGATCCCTTGTCCCTTTGCCACTCCCTTGGATCTTCCCTGTTGGCTCTTGTATCCTAACTCCGCCTATGTATTGCCCCTATGCCTCTAGACCACTGGCCTCCTTATGCTCTCTCTGCCCCCACCAACCCTGTATAAAATCCTAGACTTCTTCCTTGTTCCCTCTCTACTCTTCTTCTCATCCCCTCATAAGCATGGTTGGAATAAACTTCTCCCGTGGACCCTTCTTGCCTCACTGCTGTCAACCACGTTATCAGCTATCCGGTGTGTGCTTGTAGTGTGTTATATGTGGCAACTTTGCCGAGCGGCTTCCACTGCTAAGACGATCCTGGAAGGTTGCAGCACTCACTTTACCGGCTGCAACAATGTGCAACATGTTCTGAACCTGCTTTATAAACATCATTCAACATCCAGCAGGAGCTGGTTTTGCTGCAACTGTCAGAAAAGTAAAATGTATTAAATATTCTGACTTACAAACCTCATAAAGGTAATACTGTGATTTTAACATTTAGTACAATGAGAATAATTTTGGGCCATAGCTACCAGTTTCTTTATGTCAGTTCTCTACTCTGTTTCAAAACCTAAAAATTTTCCTGTCATAGACTATGTGTGGGTATTCATTAAAAAACTAGATAAAAAGTTACAGAAGGCAAAATATTCTAAAGACATGCTGTACATCAGCACCTCCTTTATCCCACATCTCCTTTCATGTGCTTCACTAAAGCAACAAAAAGCAAGACAACCTCTAAAGGAATCTCAGTGTTTTCTTCTACATTCCTGATGATTTTGCAGTCCACTGCTTCTCTACCACTCTAATAGTCCTTAGGGGATATCATTAATGAAAGATGATTAGTGACAATTCTTGTTTATCTAAGTCTTGGTAAAGAATCAAACTGATTCCCAGTAGCCCATGAAGTAACAACATGAGCACTGTCTCTGTTCCAGTATTTAGCTGGTGTGCAGGCCACAGGATGATACTTCTGCAAATAGAGGATCCTTGGTGAACTGCAAGGTGAAGCACTAGGTGAGAAGACTGCCTGTAAATGAAAAATCTGAAAAAGTTATTATCTTCTTAACTAGTTTAAAGGGACGCAGCTATGGATTAAAGGGAAAAAGCCCAGTGTTTTGGCCAATGTATGATTTCTTTAGAGATAGTGTGCAAAAATAAGGCAGTAAATTCAGTCTTCCTATCTTCTGCCTTTTGTGTTGCCTTGAATCTATTGTTTCTTTAAACAAAACTGTGCAAAGTCCAGCCCACAATGAGTTCTAAAGGTACTCCGAGAAGGCCAAGGGCTTATCCCAAGTCTGCCCTATAGAGAACACCATAGAAGCATCATTACAGTAGACTTGCTACCTCGTCGAGAAGCTGTTATCTGGCCTAAATAAAGCCTAAATATCCTTATAAATTGGTAAAAGAGACTCAGTTCAGCTTCAGTCATGGGTCTGAGGTACCCATGTCCTCATCTTCCAACATAATATATCATGGTGGTTCTGCCTCTGGTGTAAATCAGAGCAGAATCAGCTTCCTAAGGTGTTCAATTTTTTTTTCCCATTTTCCTGCTAGTAAAAACTTTTAGAAACTTTTTGTCAGGAATAGCTAGAGCTTTAGTACAGGTGTATTGTGGACAGGTAGTTACTGGCAACTGGGTCATAGCTGATCTTTTCTTTTTCCTCTATAAAGAAATGTGTAGCAAAGTTGAAATAGCAACAAATAGAAAAAAAGATTTATTTTCATAGTAGAAAAAGCTCTCACCATCAAATAGAAACTTTGATGTATTTGTATAAGAAAAGTTTGAAAAGAATGTTGGAATCATTCATCATGAAGCATTCTAAAGCTAAAAAGTCAAAAGTTTCTCACATCTGTCAGTAAACAGTCTCCAAAGCCAGAATACTGCCAGAAACAGGTTCAGTCCAACTTGATTTTGACCACTGGAAAGTGCTGAAAATGAGGAAAATAAAGTAAAAGAAAATAGGATTCAAAGTTAAAGGGAAAAAGTTATTTTCAGTTGGACATTTCTTTAGAAAAAGTTGCTAAATGGTGACTCCTCCAAAATATATACAGCCCTGAAAAAATATGAATCCTAGTAAGTCTTAAAAATAGATAGAAGTAAAAGTAAAATAGAAGTAGAAATAAAAAATGCAGCCTGCATGTTGCCTTTTCTATGTGTTTCATGAGATGAAAAAATGATATTAATAAACAAAGGAGTCAAAGGGCTCTTGGGTGACTCATGGAGACAATTCAATGTGTCTTTCTGTATTACAACTTGAAATATAAGAGAAAGTGAAAGAAAGTTTTACATAATAAGAAAGATAATCCAACTTGCTAGAATGTCTGGGGAAATTATGATATCTGGAAAGAGAAGATCTTTAAGTGATACTGCTGAATACAGGACCATTCTTGTGAATTATTATAACTTTGTTAAATTCTTATCTTCCTGCAAGAAAAGTCTTGTTGCAGAAAGCACTAGAAATCTCAAACCAAAGTATTTCTTACTTTGTTTTCTGTTAAGGAAACAAGTTTCGATCCAACTGCTTGGAATTCTATGGTTTCTCTGTTATGTGGTAAATGGAAGTCTATGTGAAATCTTGATCAAGTATCCTAAGCAATACTTAAATATGACCTACCTATACTTACAAATGTTTCTACTTTTACAATTCTATGTTTCAAATATATCAAATAAGCAATGTTTCTATTTCAAAGTGATTGAATAAATATTATTATATATGTGTATATAAGTATATACATACACTACATACACTTCAGAATACTTTCTCTTCCTTTTCCATATTATTACTAACGTATTAGATTAGCACATTAATGTATTTGGGCTTATATTTATTTTCCTATTTTAGTCTATTTCTACTTTTGAAACCTATTTCCAGTCTTATTTTGGATTGCTTTTCATTATTTCATGTTTTTCTTACTTCACTCTCAACTTCTGATTTCTTTTTCATTTTTCCTACAATGATAAATACTGATATGGGGAAGAGATTCAGCTCTGCCCTCTTAGGTCACCTTACAATCCTCCCGGGATTTGTCATGCTGTCTCCATCTTTGAAATCCATTTGAAAATCTTTCATGAAGGAGCTTGAGGTATATAAAAACTTTCATTTCCAGTAGGGTTTTTGCTTATCACTTTATGCAAACACTATATGTGTGTAAAAATATAGCTATGTATTACTTTATTCTGCTTCTCCATTTCCTTAGGCTTTTTATGCTTCATTTTTTTCCCCTCCATCTCTCTCTTCCCCTTACCTGCACTCCTTGTTAGTTAATATTTGTCTTTTTTCTTTTTTGAGATTCTACCTCACACTTATAAAGATTTATGCATAATAACCTGTGTTCCTGGAAAACACATCTGTTACAAATTCCCTTGCTGATTTTTCTATTTATTCTGCTTGTTCTGGAAATGACAAACCTTGACATTACCTATATCAGCCCCTGCCTTCTCTGTGCCATACCTTTAAGATTCCTAATTATGTTGCACAGAGTGGTGACCTTTACTTTGGTTGTAAAAATTCTATGCAAATAAGCAGCCTTTCACCACATCTGCAAACTGCACGATTGGAGCTAAATCCTGTATCATCCTGCACTTGAATGTTTGGGGACCCCTGACTTGCTCCTGTGCTGGGCCCTGGAATTAGATACAAGGCAGGATATTTTCTCTAGGTTTCTGGGATAAGTGGCTAATTCAAAAGAGCATTTTAAAACCCTCTAACAGAACCCAGTATTTATTCACTCAGAGGTGTTACATGCCACAGAAACAATGCCTAGTCTATTCACCTGAGTCCCTTTCATTCTCTCAAGTGCTGGGTCTGTCTTGGTCTCCCAAATGTGTCATCCTTCTGTGCCTTAGACTGCACTTTGTGGGAGATACTTTTAAGACTGAATCACCATCTTCTCAGAAAATGTTTTGCTGTCTAACTTTTTTTTCACTCTAAAGCGCTAAGATTTAGAATACCATCCATACATAGACTTTTTGAGCAGCAATCACTAGTTCAGCTATCATCACCTTTACTCAATTTCTTATCTTTGGCTACTGTTGTGTTTCCTCATATCCTTTCTCGATAGCCTCAGGCAGGCTGAGATATGAGTCCTAAAAATGTTCTTGACTGTATAGGGAAGAAGAGCTTTACACGCCTGGATCTTGGCAGCAGTGCCTCTCGGTAAATGTGATGATATGGCTTGAATATGTTTTTCATAGAAAGAGCAGAGCCTCTCAGTGTGCTCTAAATAGAAACAGAGTTACAGAATAATTAGGAAATGGCTGTTGTGCCTCAAATTGTGTGTGTATCTGATGAGGAAGGATTACAGGGAGCAGGGAGTGCTCTAATTTATTTGGTGTGTGTATTGCAAATGCAAAGTATTTTCAGATATTCCAGGTGAAGCTGAATTCTGGCTGGCAAGAGATAACTGTGTCTTTTCCCTACTGCTAGTTCTATTTTTTTCTACCATCTGGAACTTAACCTTATGAAACAAATAAAACTTTAGTATGTTCTTAAGGGTGGTTTTTTTTTTTTTTTTACTTAAGCTTAACCCAATAATATGTTCTTCCTTGAAGGGGCTAAGGATATTCAATGTCATGTTTTTGTGTTGGTGTAGCAGTTGTGGAGGGAAACATAAATACTTTTAGATTTAATTTTATTTATTAATTAAAATTCTACAGAATTTTCAATGTATGTGTTTCTGAGATAAGCCAAGAAACAATTTCTATCAGTGAGAAGAATTCTGCCCTTAAAGCCTTAAAAACTCTCAAGTTGGCAGTAAAAACAACATTTATACTGTGTCTAACTTAATTTGTAGGAGTAAGATCACTGCAAATGGATCCTTATACCTAAATCTATTTCTCTGTTTTCAAAAACTGGGCCTCATTTGGTATTTTGGTGTACCAGAAGCAATTTTTGTTTTATTTCCTTCTCTGAGTTTTTAGAAAAAAGTATCCCAATCATATGTTTTTAGTCAGATAGCCCTACCTGTAGCACATTTACCTTTGCTTCTCTCTTGAATTTTGTAGACTGAAAGCACATATTTGCTCTTTGGATCCTTAGCAGGCAGATATTGTTACCATTTTGGATCCCACAGCCAGGAGATGAAGCAGGCACTGAAAGGTCACACTTGATAGCTGACATACCTACTGATTACTGTGTAGCAAAAACTTTTTTTCAAAGCATTTTTTAATAAATGCAAATGAACACTTCAACAATTTCAGAAAGATATACAGAATATTTAGAGATTTTCAGAGCTAGAATACTATGACCGTGCTATCTGTGTGATGATTTGTAAGGAACTTCAGAGAAAATAGTAATCTACTTTTTGATAGAAATAACAAACATAAATAGCAATTTCTAGGAACAAGAGTTTAATAAAAGTAAAGAGACTGTCAAAATATGCACACTTGCTACTCTAAACCCATGGGTTTTACAGAAAGATGTAGACACAAATAACACATAACAAAAATATTTATTCCATTGACAGCACAAAAATTGCTCATCACCTGGCTTATAGAGTGTTCAGCATCCCCAAATTAGTTCATGCTTTGTCTGATACCATTGCATACTAACTAGCAGATATTGCTAGCTTCCACTTTATTATTCTTCCTGCATAGTTTCTCTCCAAACAAAATAATTAAAAGGACAAAGATTTTTGTCTTGCAGATGGGTAAAAATAGCAACAAAATCAGTGATATTGTTGTACTAATTTTTCTGAATAGCTGAAGTAAGCTCACAGTCATTTCTGTCATATAACAAAAGCTTCTGAGTCCATGTTGCTTAATTCTTAATATTGTGTTAAATATTTCAGGGCTCTTTGTCATATGCAGTAGAAACTAATCCCTCAGAGCAGTGCTGGAAATGATAAATCCATATTGATTAGGGTTTTTATCTTATGAAATTATCTGAAAATTTTGATAGTATGATTAGTTGCAAAGATTGCTAAATAGCTGTTGTTACACTGATAGACAATATAGAAGAATCAATCAGGAATTTTAAAAACCCCAAACCCTAAAAGAAGAAGCTGTAACTCTTTGAACATAGTAGAAAATATTATGTAATAAAAGTAAATTAGAGACAAAGATATTTGATAGTTTAGATATTTAGTATTGGAAAGCAGTCCATAATGTGACATGGGTCTAAATAGCCTGATTGCTCTGGAGTAAGTACAGAATTAAAAGACACAAAATATCTGCTCCACCAACAATAAAGAAATAGTGCATCAAATAGTCTTTCCATCCTCAGACAATGGAATTTAAGGTTACAGATCTAGCTTTACATCCTGTTGTGCTTCCATCTAAAGTGTAGAGAGGGGAGTGTGTTTAAGAACATACGAAGCAGGTAGACCCAGACCAGTGCCACTTTGGCAAACATGCCTAGCTGGAGAGTAACATGACTGTCAGATAACTGCAATGTTACTGGCAGGGTAAAAAGTCGTTCATCCCTCTGACTCATGAGTTGTGAAGCTGCATCTAAAGTACAGTTTTGGCTTCCCAGTGTGAGGAAGATGTTAATGTAGTGGAGCAAAGCTAGCAGATGGCACTAAAATGAATGGAGTGTATAACGTGCAGGAGATAGGTTTGTTCAGTCATAAGAAAACTAAACAGGGATGTTACTGCTGTTATCAGCTGCCTAATAGAAAGCTATAGAGAAGATGAAGCTGGACCCTTCTCATGCACTCAAAATAGAAATAAGAGGACATGAGGTTCAACAACAGAAAACCCAAATAAATATCCAATATATTTTTTACCATGAGAGTGATCAAATGTAGGAATGTTTCCCAGTGAGGCTCTGTATAGAACCTCCCTCCTTGGAGATATTTAAAACTTAAATGGGTAGATATCTGAAGAAACTGAGCAAACCAGAACTGCTCTGAAACAAAGACTGGAGTAAATGCTCCTCAGAGACCCCTTCTGGGAACTCTTTGTGATTATATAAACAGACATTAAGAGTTCTTAAACAACTGTTGTTTAAGAAAAGGGTGCAATAATTGCTCTGACAAGATAACATTTGTGAATGTTTCTGAATAGTGCAAAGCAGATGCTGCCTAAAATGAGTAGGGAAAAAATCATCATAAGTGCAGAACCCTTCTCTGAAAACCACTGGATTTGTACGTTTTAGATGTTGTAGGTGTTTTCTCTCTGTACATACACATAGAATCATAGAGTATCCTGAGCTGGAAAGGGCTGATAAGAATCATCAAGTCCAAATCCTGGCCCTGCACAGGACAGCCTCAAGAATCACAGCATGTTCTTGAGAGCATTGTCCAAATACTTTTTGTAATTTGGCAGGTTTGGTGCTGTGACTGCTTTCCTGCGGAGCCTGTTACAGTGGCCAACTAACCTGTGTATGAGAAACTTTTTCCTAATATCCAGTTTAAGCTTCCCTAATGCAGATTCATGCTGTTCCCTTGGACCCTGTCACTGATCACTAGGAAGAAGAGATCAGTGCCTGCCCATCTGCTTCTCCTTGTGAGCAAGCTGTAGACAGCAATAAGTGTCCCCTCCCCCTTCTCCAGGTTGAACAAATCAAGCAACCTTCTCATGCCTGGACACCCAAAGCTGCACACAGTACTCAAGGTGAGGCTGCCCCAGCACAGAGCAGAGCAGGACGATTCCCTCCCTTGCCTGGCTGGCGATGCTGTGCCTGATGCCCCCCAGGACATTGTTGGCTCTCCCGGTTTCCAGGGCACTGCTGACTCATATTCAACTTTCCATTGACCAGAACCTCCAGGGCTCTTACTGCAGGACTGTTCTCCAGACTCCCATTCCACAGCTTGTATGTACAACATAGTTGCCCCATCCCAGGTGCAGAATCCACCATTTTTCCTTATTAAAATTCATATACTCGGTTATTGCCCATCCCTCTGATTTGTCAGGATCTATCTGCAGGATCTCTCTGCTTTGAGGGAGTCAACAACTCCTTCCAAATACCTGTCATAGGCAAACTTAGTATACTTTTTGGTCCATCATACAAGTAATTTATGAAGACATTGAAGAATACTGGCCCTAAATTGGAGGCTGGTGAAACCCCTCTAATGATCAGTCAGGAGCCTAATGCAACCCCATTTACTCAAACCCCTTGCGCCTGACCTGTAAGCCAGTCGCTCACCCATCGCATGCCGTATTTATCCAGCTGTATGCTGGACATTTTTTCCAGAAGAATACTATAAGACACAGTGTTAAAAGCTTTATTGAAATATAAGCAGATTACTGGCTTCCCTTGATCAACTTGTTGGGAAAGAAAATTAGGTTGATTTCACCAGATTCTGCTCTGGTGAAGCTCTGTGGGCCAGTGACCAATGACTGCACTGTCCTTCAGGTGTTTTTCAATAACTCCTAGAATAATCTTCTCCATAATTTTGCCAGGCCCTGAAGTAAGACAGAGAGGCCTGTAGGTTTCAGGAACATTCTTCTTGACCTTCTTGTAAATTAGGACGAAGTGTGGCAGCTTCCAGTTGACAGGGACCTCTTCAGGTTCCCAAGATCATTCAGAAATCATAGAGGTATCACGATGATGTCAGCCAGCTACTCAAATATTTATGTAGCCATATATTCTCAGTGAGACAACCAACAATTCTGACGATGCAAGCGATTGCCCTGGCATATGAGTCATGCTAGTTTTAGCAGTGCAGATTTTCCTTCTAGGGGAATCAGTATACCTCAGAAGTTAGGGTTGTAAATGATTGCACTGATTATTGATTAAATGGGGAACTGCATAATTGCTTCACCACAGAGCATTATTAATTTGATGTTAGTGGTTGAATACTGCTACAGGAGCATAAAAAATATGCATTTAATATAAGGGGTATCTCTTCTGGGTTGATTAATGCTGGGAATGTTTTTTGTGGCACTGAAGTTATACGCACATGTGCACACACACACACACAACTGTAAATAAAGTTATTTTTTTTAATCCATCATATATATATATATTTATAAGGAGGCCTTTAGAATTAAAACATAAAAAGGAGGCATGCAAGATGTGGAAGCAGGGATATATGACCTGGGGAGAACATGGAGACCTTGTCCAAGCATGCATGGGTACAAGATTAGGAAAACCAAAGCCATATGGAGTTGAATCTGGCAAGGGACAGGAATGGCAACAAAAAGCACTTCTACAAGTTTATCTGCAGCAGAATGAATATCTGGGAACACGTGGACCTGCTGCTGAATGTATCTGAGGGCATGGTGATGATATGGACAGGGCTGAGGTACTCAACATCTTTGCCTTTGGGAATCCCACATCCCTGAGATTGGTGGGGAAGTCTGGAGCAAGACCAACTTACGCTCTGTGGAAGTGGACCAGGATAGAGAATATCTGAACACCTTGAGTATATTTAAGTCTGAGGGACTCACTAGTCTAGAGGGAGCTGTCCAGTATCATTGAAAGGCTGTGCTTGGTTAGATGTGAGAGGTTGCAGTAACTGAGAGAGGTTTTTGAGGGTGGGATGAGAGCAAATGTCATCCTTCTATGATGAGATGACTGGATTGGTGGATAGAGAGTAGCACTGCTTTTTGACTTTAGCAAGGCTTTTCAATACATAACATCCTCATAGACTAGCTGAAGAGCTATGAACTAGATATACAGACACTGAAATAGATTGAAAAGTGGCTAAACTTAGGGCTCAAGGGATCAATAGATGAAATCCAGTTGAAGACTAGTCGCTTGTGGTACCCAAGGATGATACTGGGTCCTATACTTGGTTAATTTTTTAGATGGTTGGTCAGAGTGCACCCTCGACAAGTTTGGAAGTGGCACAATACTGGGAGGAGTGGTTGATATACTAGATGGATGTGCAGTCATTCAGGTAGTTTGCAATAGGTTGGAAAAATGGGCCAATAGTAGTATCTTGAAGTTCAAAAAAAAGAGATACCAAATCCTGCACCAGGGGAGGAATAATGCCAGGCAGTAACACATGTTGGGGACCAATTGGATGGAAAGCACCTCTGCAGAAAAGGATCTGGGTGTCCTGGTCAATTAACAATGTGAATTAGCCATGTGTTCCAGCAATAAAAGCAGTTAACGGCCTCCAGGACTGCATTAGGAAGAGCATTGCCAGCAGGTTGAGGGATATTATCCTTCCTTTCTGTAATAATGACCAAAGAGAAGAAAAAATTCCATGAAAAAAACTAAAGGCCTGGTTGCTTGCTTAAGAGGCAACTTTTACAGTGTAGACATTTGTAAATTTTTATATGAAATGCTAATAGATCTTGTTCTGTTTCAGGAGGATCTGGGTTTAGGTAATTTAGAAATTTTAGGCATCTGGCTGCTTATGTCCAGACCCTGGAGTGAGGGTGCTGTGCTCAGACTCCTAAGATAATGCTTTAGGCTGTAAAGTAAAGTG
Organism: Dasyornis broadbenti; assembly: GCA_013397935.1. NCBI lineage: Eukaryota > Metazoa > Chordata > Aves > Passeriformes > Dasyornithidae > Dasyornis > Dasyornis broadbenti. The sequence continues at coordinate 2,714,598 of VZRN01004656.1, read as the reverse complement.
ATCCTAAAAGTCAGCACTCTGAGTGAGAGGACCACTAGATTTGGATAAAGGGGAAATACAGAAGAACAGGATGTCACTGATGTTTCATCACTTTACCTTGGATTCCTGCTTGCAGCCCTGAGTCAAGCCCATGGAAAAACTGCAGTATGGCACACATCCAGTTCTGCTTTCAGGACTTGATTAGAAGCTACTGCTGTCTGGAAATGCTCACAGTACTTGCTTTTTATACAACAGCCCTAAGGCTAGAGCACTTTCTTCAGATTTGAGAAATTTTGTTTTAGCCACTTCAGTTTATCTTATGTCATAAAAATATTGGATAAACTAAAATACAAATATGAACAAGTTTTAAAGGCAAATTAAGAAATTATCAGCATCTCTAAATTTTTATCTGTTTTTATGACCCTTGAAATGATTTTGAGGTCTCCTATAGAATGAACAATAATTTTAAGTCATGCAATGCTCCTCATTCTTTTCCTTATATTAAATGCGCTTTGCCTTTCAAAAAAAGTCTCATTTTATGATGGACTGGCACCTTTTATGTTTCTAATTATTATACCTGTTAATATGTGACAATTCAATTGACACTGTATGCATGCTGATATATCCTTAAAGGTCTTAGATGTCTTGTTACACATACCAAATATATTATTAAACTCTGCTCTTTTAATTAGAAGTTAGCAATTATATATTTCTGTTGTATGATGATGATAATAATACTGCCCCCATCAAATAAAGGGACTGCACTATCATGGATTAATACATGGATTAATAATGATTTTTTGCATTTACTTTGATTATAATCTTTTGACAGTCAACAAATCTGAATTGACTGTTGGCATTTTTTTGTGATATAAAGGATATGGATAATTATGTATATGTTTTCTTGGGTCTCAGCTGTCTCCGAATTAAATGGCTGTCTGAAAACTTAGCTGGAAGGAAGATGACTGTATTTATTTCTGTTACTATGTGTTCTGTAATATGTGATACAAATATGTAGAAAATGGTTCTCCTGATTTATACCTGGCTCTTAAGAGTGGCAGAAATAACTCTTAATCAGGTGCTTTGATTGCCATGTGACTCCATGGATTCTTACCTGCTTCTCATTGTCTGTCACTTCAGGAACACTATAAGTTTCCCCACTGTATTTCAGTCTTCAAGGAAATATCTCAAGTGTAAACATCATGAATCATACATATTTGGCCTGATTTTGTATAAATGTGTTCAGAATATTGTATTCACACAGAGCATTTACAGGCTTCAGCAGCAGTTAGAGCAGATAGCCCAGAACTTTGGGAATCAGTCAAGTTCAGGAATTCTTTAGCTGAAGACCGCACAGTTCACAGTAATGATTTCTTATACAAACTTCTGAAAACTTCTCTTTTGACTCTTATCTTTGGATACTGATACTGGGAATCACCAGGTGACTTTGCTAGTGATAGTCTGGCAGTATTGGCTACAATAAATGAACATCCCGTAATACCTCAGAAGACCTTGGAGTATATAACACAACACAGAATTTTCATTCTGTCTCTGAGGTTATTCTAGTATACAGTCTAAAACAACATACAGTTCTAGATATCTTTCATAATCTTTGAGTACATTAAACTAGAGACAACTTCCATATCTTTAGCCCATGCATTCAGGCCATTGCCGCAGAATAAATCCTAGTAACTTAAATTGTCTTGCTGTTATCCCAGAATTTTATTTATGAGAATGAAGTAAAACTATGAGATTAACTAATGAAAGGAAAATAGCACATGCTGTTGTGTCCCCAGGTGGAAAATGTTTCAGGAACTGAAAGATACCAGTGCAAAGTTAAACTCAATATTATTTTGGAATCTAAGATTCAGGTCTTATTGGACAGCATTAGTCTAGAAATGGTAAAGTTTTAAGAGCATAACTGCATTTCCCAGCATTTTTTGTCTCTGTATTTTTTTGCAGATGTCACTCTGTCAAGAATATTTTCATTTTAGAAATGTAAATAATGCAAATGGTAACTTCAAAAGTCAGCTTTAATCCACAGTGAGGAGGACTTTCTAGATTGTATTTAAAGATTCCTGATGAAAATATTTGTCTTTTGTGATTTGTGACAATGTGATCCTACTATAAACAAACTATTAAACTAAATGGGTTTCAAAATCTAAAGATAAAGCATTATTTGAAGTGTGACACTATTACCAAATTGCAGCTGGAGCTTGGGCATTGTCTGTAGAAAAAAAATGCTATAGGATTCAGAAATGTGCAATTTAGAGTCAAATATTATAGAACATGGATGTTGAAACAGAGATTACTCAAGAGATTATAGTGATTGAAGTCTATGTCTTTTCATGCTCTGCAAATGCTGGAACAATCCATTGAGTATAACACCAAGCTATGTCCAATGAAAATTTGCTCTCATATACTTAAATTTTTTAGTAGTCTAGTAGTTGCATGGTGATTTTGAATACTCATTGTTGTGGATTTTTTTGGGTCCCAGCTAAAACAATGAGACCTTCCAACTGAAAGAATCCAATTAGTGACATTTGTTACAAATATTAAAAAGATGGGAGAGAAAAAAACCCCACCAATATGCAAAATTCCTCAGACTGTGCATTAAACACAATTTGGTATTTAGTGACAGACCAGAAGAATGTTTTTTAAAAACCATTGTGTATCAGTAGAGTATTTTGCAGGAGGAAGAACTGCTGCATGCACTTCCTGAGCTGTCAGAGCCCTGTGGTGACGACAGAAAATAGTGCAGAACAGAGCACAGCCAATGCACAAGGCAAAGGAGATGTCTGTGCTACAGGATGGTTCAGGAGATGAGGATTTTGTCTTTACCGAGGAGCTCAGGATGGTTAGGGTGCTGGTCTGACGGGCTGGAAGAGAGGCTTTGTATGTCTGAAGACTGAGCTTGAGTTTCTGTGATAATCAGTGTAGCTGCTGTGTTTTGTGCTGAACACACTCTGCTCAACATGACTAAAGACTCTTCTTCTCCAACTGGACCTCTCAGAAGATGCAGGCTGGACAGCTACTGACTGGGAATGGTGTAGTCCTCAGCCTGAGGTGGAAACTACATTATGGGCTTTCTTGTGTGACAGCAGTTGTGGTCGTGTTCTGAAGTACCATTCAGTTGCCAAAAATCATGTGGTAACGAGCATGGCTGCAGTTTGAGGACTTGCTTTTTGGTTTAAGGTCAGGAATCTTTTCTAAGCCCTGGTGTAGGTGTTGTCTTATTTGTGTGCTTCCAACGCTGCAGTCAGATGTTTTATTGGAAATTATAACCCAAAGACAGAATAGCTGTGATGTGAGGCAACTGGAAGCTGTTTTCAGTGTTGGTGAATTTTTTTTTTTTTAAATACCACTGCGCTATTGTTATTGCACTGGGGAAAGCACTGAAGAAGTTTTTTCTGTTTCCTACCGATCAGAAGTTCTGAAGTCAGAATGAAGTTCTCTGTCTTTTGCTTTCTTAAGAATTGTAATATTACACTTTGAAATGTTAAATATTTCCTGCCGTGATGGGTTGAACCCAGGTAGCAGCTAAGTTCCCATCCAGTTACCTGCTTTCTGTCCCACCTCCACATCCTCCCCTTCCCTTCTGGAAGGACACAAGCAACAAATACTCATTAATCAAGATGATGGCAGATTAATATAAGAAGGAAACAATCCAACAAATAATGCAGAGGTGATCCCTCTCCACCTCCCACCAGCAGACCAATTTTCCACCAATTATATGAGGAGATAAAAACCCTCCAGGTGATACCCTCACTGTGCTCCTGACAGAGCTGAGCACCAAACAGCTTGGTGCTTGCAAGATGGTGGCGATTCTGGACTTTCCCACCAGCAAAACAGTAAGAACTGATAGGAATTTCATATTGAAATATAGAATGCCTATGCAGATAGAATGTTTCAGGGTTAGGAAGTATAAGAAACCAGAACTGAGTTCTGGTTTCAAGAGAGAGTTTGGCTCCAAAATGTTTTTCCAGCTCCGTCCCTGAGTCCCTAACCCCATTGTATATTATGTCTGTGAAAAATACAACTCTTTAATGCATAGCTGTTCAAAATCCTAAATTATTCACTGAAGAATTTCAGAGCCTTATTAATTCTTGGGTTAAAATCCATTTCTGATCAGTCATGTTATTAAGTGTCTATTGTGGAGTACTGATAAGGTGCAAAAGATTACCTTTTAAATTACTGCCTTTTAACCTACGAATCCAGCTAACACCTGGGGACTGCTTCACTTTCTGTGAGAATGACAAAGCCTGTCAATGAAATGATTGCTATTTTAAGCTAAACTCTGCAGAATTAATGTTTTCAGTTCAATGAGTGTCTGTTCTTGTAGTGTGATTTGAGCTGAAACAGAATGCTATTGTTCTCTGGGAAGCTTTTCTGTTTCCCCTTTTCCCATGAAAATGCTGATGAGCAGATCTTACATTTTTGGCTATTTCCCACCCAAGCTCTGATCTTGCAGCAGAATGTTCTGTGTTTTTAATGAAGTCAACAGCGTAGCACTTAACCTCCTTTGAACTACAAAAAAATAGGTTTTAAGGTTATGTAAATTGTCACCTGCTTTTTAATGACTCTCAGTTCTTTTCAAGTTCAGATCCAATATACTATATTTGTTTATTTTATCTTGTTTTAATAATAAAGCTGTTCATTCTTCATAAGGAAATTAAGCTTGATTCTTTTTAAGAATGCTGTAAACATATGTAAGTAAAGATTGTGTTGTGCTATATACAAAAGAGCCCCAAATTCTGGATTTTGGCACTTTTATTAAGAAGATGAGTGAATAAAAGTGTTTTTCTTATTCATGAGATTTTTTAAAAGATTGAAATCTTGATTTCAGTACAAACTTGTGCATAGGTCTTTCCTATCTGCCCACTCCCATGAATTGAAAACTATCAGTCTGACCAGCTGAATGTGAGCACTTTCTGTTTCAAAAACAAACCATTTCACAATGCACATCTGCTTACCTAAATTTCTACAAAAAAAAAAAAAAAAAAAATTTAACT
>VZRN01004656.1:2679017-2709576 GCA_013397935.1 Dasyornis broadbenti | reverse complement strand
AAGTCCCAGTTTTTTATCTAAAATTTCTAAAAAAAAAAAAAAAAAAAAAATTTAACTTATTAGTCACTCGTGAGTCTCTAGTTTGGAAACTCTAGTGGCTGGGGTGTGGTGCAGAATATCATTGGACCCAGTGGAAAGGACAATCAGAAACCTCTGAGATCTTGCCTTGCAGAATGCAACAGAAAATTGACCCACAGTGGCTGAAAAAAGTATATCTACTTCAATGAAAACATTTTTTCTGACAAAGTATTTGTTTGGGTTTTGTTTTTTAAACTTGAATGTATCACATGAGTATGCTTAATAATGACCTTATGGAATTGTACAAGAATTCTTAAAACCACCCCATGCCCAAATAGAAGTAGAAATATAGAAAAATGGTAAAAGATATTTGGTATGTTTCTGTTTCCTGCATGACTGTATGGTAAAAAATGTATTTCATGAGCTTTACTAAAGTATATTTGGAGACAAGGTGTATCTCTGTTCACCTGTGCTGTGTGTTGACCCCAGCCAGCAGGTAGGTGCCACACAGTGCCATTTGCTCCTCCTCCAGGAGGACAGTGGACAGGATAGGAATGGCAAAAGGGAGAAAACCTGTGGGTTGAGATAAAGGCAGTTTCAGCAAGTGAAGGAAAGGGTGGAAAAACCCCAAGTAATGCAAAGGCAGCCACTCACCACCTCCCATAAATGGAGCAATGTCCTGCCAGTCTCTGGGCAATGACCAGTTAGGAAGCCCTCCTCTCTTCTTCCTCTCGCCAAATTTTTATTATTGAGCATGATGTTTCATGGCATGGAATATTCCTTTGGCCAAATCAGATAAACTGTCCTGGCTGTGTCCCCTTCCAACTTCTTACCTATCTCAGCCTACTTGCTTATGAAAATGCTCACTTATGTAAATCTGATACTCTGGAGCTGTTATTACATTTATTTTGCTCTCTTTCTCAAGCTAAATGCAATTTATTTAAAAAATGCTGGATTTTTTTCTCTCAAATATGGGAGCAGAGTTTTGGCAATCTGCTCTGAAAGGGTGGATTGAACTCTGCTTGCACTAGGGCATCTCTGCAATTTAATATTTTTTCTTGGTCACTTGTATCCTTTTTTTCTGTTCTCAGAAAACACATTTTGACCTTTTATATCTGTCAACAATTTTGTTTATAGCTCTTTGAGTGATGGATTCTGAAGGAATTTTTTTGTTTTCTGTCTCTTTCTTGAGGCCTCAACAAAAGTATCCAATCTGTTGCCTAAGATTTTTATTCCTGTGACTATTTAAGGAAAAATGTTCTTGTTCTTTTTAAAATTAATATTTTAAGTCTACTTATGCACGTTGCTACATTATGTATACTTGTTATTGAACAACTTTAATGATAATTCCATCTTATCAACATTGATATCTAATTTCCATTTACCATATAAATGCTCAGATAGCAAAGCACCACAATAGATCTCAGTACCCTGAGACCATGGTCAGAGCAAAGTCAGAGCTGGTCATGGGTGCTCATGGTGCAGATCTGTAACAATTCTAAGTACAGAAGGGAAAAGAAATTATTCCCAACACTCAATGTACTATATCCATTATAAAATAACTTCTGTCAGTTAGGTCACTGGAGATATAGTTAGTATCCCTAAAATTCATGATTACCTCTTACAATGGGTTTTTAAACTGTGGATGCTGCTTGTATGTGTGTGTTTTGATGGCTAGTAGAAGATGACCTGGTTTCCTGGGGTGACCTGGCTGTACTCCAGTAGTGACTCCAGTTGTGTGTGGTGTGTGTTGAGAAGGGCACTGGGAGGTGAATTCTCTTCAGTATTGTGAGTTTTTGTGGACTCTACCCAGCATATTATTCCAACTTGGTTTAGTTTTTAGGTTACAGTGCTTGGTGCGCTGTGTTGTTATAAACAAGATACTGACCTTTTTTTGGGAACTACAAAATAAAAATCTATATCTGCGTTAGCTATTCTATTTATGGGCTGAAATTAAAAAAAAATTTCATGATTTTGAGGTATGATGGAGACCTGTGAGTATGCAAAGTGCACAGCTAAATTCACCTTATACAGAAGACAAAGCTATGGACTGGATGCTGCTCTGTTACTCCACTATGGAGCAGCATCACATCTGAGATGCTTCTCCTTCTGGAGTATTACTGGAGTATTACTAATAGCCACAGCTCTCTGCAGTAGATGAAGAAATTTCTTTCCTTTTTCGTGGATAAAGACCTCTGAATACACTAAAAGAAAGGACAAACCAGCTGAAGTAACAATCACCAAATGCTGATTCTAATGAAAAATGAAGTTGCAGTTTAAGCCCTCTCACCACTTCCATATTTGACTTTCTGCAGGGTACAAAATATCATTGACTGCTGAATTCAGACTCCTGACAACACTTTACAGAGGAGTTAGTCCCTTAAATGGTCTGATTGTTTGCTGAAGGCCTCAGTTGGTGCTGATATGTTGTTGTTTTCTGAAGATAGAGCAGGTCTCCTGGCACTATCAGGGCTCTCAGCAATTCTTATAACCTGAACCAGCACTGCTACTGTCTCTCTTCCTCTGAGCCATCATTGTCAAGTTCTGCACTTTTCCCTGGGGCTCTGAGGAATTGCATGCTTTAGATAAGAATTATCCAGGCATGTTTAGTAAACCTGGTTACTAGCTGAAAACAAAACAGCTTTGTCATCCTGATTTGCTCCTGATCATATCTACTAACTGGGACAATCTTTGCCCCATGGTACCAGAAAGTGCAGGACCCTGAAGAACAAATCTGTGCAAGATTCTACAAGGAATTTAAAATTCCCAGGCTCAAATTGGATGTGAATTTTATACAGATGCAAATTTTATTATGACAATTATTATATTTCCTGCCATTACATTATTTTTTCCTTCTAATTTTCTTTTATTTTGCAGCACAAACACTAATATTTGAGCTGTACTGTCAGTCACATCTTAATCTTTCTGTCTTCAGCTATTTGACTTTCTGCTTTTTATATTACAGAATATATATAGAATATGTAACTTCGGTGGTTTCTTTCCGGCTAGAAAGAACTGTAGGTTGGCATGTTATTATTACTAATGGCATGTTATTACCATTTATTCAGGAAATTTGGTGACATGAAATTCATCTACAAATAGCTTTAGAAGATTATAGGTATGTTGGTAGTCCAATAAGTATACCTTACTCCTGTTAAATGAATGTTTAAAGCATTTTGGAAGAATGTTATAGCAGTAATGGAACAAAATAAAGGACACTTTATACACAAAGAACAAGCAGAAATCACCAGCCTAAACATGTACAAAATTAAACCAAGGAACTATACCAACCCTGCATGGCAGATGTAATTGTCTTACATAGCAAAATCTCTGCCTATACTTGTTACTTATCTTTACTGGCTGACTAGATGCTAGGGACATGGCTATTTCATATGTCCAGATTTTGCTGCCTAGAAACTGTAGGATTACAACTGAGACATGCCAGCCAATAAAATTCACATTGATCTGCCAAGCTCAACTGACAGATTGTTTTGAGCTCCTTTCTGATTAGCCTCAGTGCTATGCTTAACTTTAGTAATTATCTGTTTCAATCATCCACAGGGCAGATGTACCATTCATTAATTCAGAGGGCCATCCATAACTTTTGATCATGCCTAATGTAATGATAATAACTGTAATCTCCAGGATACTTCTCTGTGGATTTTATGTGTTTTATGATAGGGGTGAAAATGCTGAGATCCAAGTATAAACCTGTGGAAGTGAATGGACATGACTGTTGGCTTCACCCTCCATCATCTCTCTCACTTGCACAATGTGCAGCTTCGTTCCCTATTCTGCAACATGCATCTCCCAAGGCTGGATCTGACCCTGCTGCAGCACACAGGAGTGTGCCTTTTGGTCATCCTGCCACAGACTTGCAGTGATCAAAATCACTCTACTTCCTTTCAGCTACCATTTTCCTCTTGAGACTGGTAACTGCTTCACTATTCCAGCAACGTGAATTAGTATGTAGGTTTTTCATACTTCCTTCTACACCAAATAATTTGCAGCTTTTAAGGTCTGTTTTGCTGGTAATGGAAGAAAGGGGAGTGGGGCATGAAACAGGGCAGGAATATTGATCCACTTAACAGTAAAAATATTTAAGACTGAGTGTCAAGTACAACTCCACTTCCTCTATGCCCTCAGGAAAAAAAAGGTAAAAGGGGTTAATGTATTATATTTATTGTAATGATCTCTAAATGCAGTGTAAACGTGAGGTGAGGATTTAATCTGCATTGTGAATGAATCTTTTGAATTTGTATCTTAGCCTGAATATTGTAATGACTTCATTCTACAATACTCTACTGCTTCTATGTAACGTTACATTAGGTTTTTTAAAGAAACTGAGAGACAAGACCGTATTAGATTTCAGAAATTGAATTTAGATGAACCCAGATTTTAGAAAGCTATGTATTTAATACAATTTTCAGACTGTCTGTTTGATTGTGAGCCAATGACACTGTGCTCTGTGGACAGTAAACAGAAATTTGAACAGGGCTCTGTAGCCAAATAATTTGATTCACCTTCATAGTCTAAGAAAAGACATATGCAAATTGTTAAGATCAAAAAACTTAAATGGATGAACTTTGTAAACTAATAGGAGAAAATTTATCAAACTTGTTTGGGTGTAATTACAAAGATGGGTCAAATAAGATTCATTATAAAGTCTTTGGAAAAGTTACTAAATCTTAGAATTGTAAAATGGTTCGGCTTGGAAGGGATCTTAAAACTCATCTTGGTTCAATCCCCCTGCCATGGGCAGGGACACCTCCCACAAGACCAGGTTTCTCAGAGCCCCATTGAACCTGGCCTTAAACCATTCCAGCAGTGGTGCATCAACAACTTCTCTGGGCAACTTCTTCCCGTGCAAAATGATGTGCTATTTTCCCTTCTAGACCTAAGTTTTAGGATTTCCTCTCTAGTCTGCTTTAAAAAGAGTGTATAAGGTCACAGAAAAGAGAATGGAGAGTTAGAAGGAGAAATATTTCCATGGAATTACAGGATGCATAACAAATTCAGATAGTTAGGTACATGGCACATAGATGTTACTTTCGATTACAGAAGGAAAACTAAAATGGAACAGTTCTTTACTATCAGGTCATGAATAGACTTTCTTAGGAATTTTGAATGCAAACTCTGTTAGCATTTGATACTGAGTACGTGGCTAGAGACGGTTTTCTGCTGTACAGTCATTTGTCTCATATTCCTCACACTCTTTTGTTCTTGTCTAATTTTCTCTGTTTTCCTTCTTTCTGAGTTCCCTAGCTGCTCTCTCTGCAACCTTTGCTCTTTAATGCCTGCAATTCTGAGTCCTTTTACCATCTCACCTTTTATAAACAGACTCCTCCTGTGTGCAGCCTGAAGGTGACTGTACGTGCATCATGAAAGGAACTATGGATGGTCTATCCTTTTCCTCATATCCAGTGGTGAAGTTCAGCACTTGACATCAGTAGAGAGAGACACTTGGTGAGGGCCTCCAAAAGGCCAAGGTTGGACAACAAGGTTGTTGACAAGGATGTCTTAGGTCCCCACAAGCCTGAGTTGGAAAACTCATAGGATGGAATGGGCATACTCTAGATATCTGAAGAGGAGCTGGAACATACACTGTGGGACTAAAATTTGAGCTCTCTTAATTTTTAAAAATGTGTCCTGTGCACGTGTAAGTGTAAATCTTCTTACAGATTGCCTGTAAGTTGCTGATGTCTTAAAAGGAGGGATAAAAGCACAAATATATCTCCATTCCCTACTTGAAAAATGTCTGACCTTTTTTTCTCTTTGTAGAAGGCTAAAATCTTCATAGCAAAGAAGATAGAAGCTTATTTTATAAGAGTTTAATTTTAACAGTTTCTGAATGTAAGAAGGCTTGTCATGTTATATTGTCTTTCAACTCTTTTCATGATAGCCAACAGCATAGGAGAAAGAGGGTCAATGAAGGCATGGATACAGACTCAAAAAGAAGAGTTCAAAGTGGAATATTTCACTCTAAAGTAAAAAGTTGCCAGAGGTATAAGAAACTGCAAATCTAATCTCAGAGTGGAAGGAGTCAGGGACTGTGGTGCAAATATTCTACCTGATGGTCAGCATATAAACTGAACATTTTTTGTGTCACTCTCCACTGTTCTTCTGTCTTGCTGCCTCCTTTGTCTGGCATATTATCTTCTGAATTTCTCTGAAGATTTTTAGTGCTTGCTCCCATCCGTCCGTCCGTCTGTCCATCCATCTATCTATCTATCTATCTATCTATCTATCTATCTATCTATCTATCTATCTATCTATCTATCTATCTATCTATCTATCTATCTATCTATCTATCTATCTATCTATCTATCTATCTATCTATCTATCTATCTATCTATCTATCTATCTATCTATCTATCTATCTATCTATCTATCTATCTATCTATCTATCTATCTATCTATCTATCTATCTATCTATCTATCTATCTATCTATCTATCTATCTATCTATCTATCTATCTATCTATCTATCTATCTATCTATCTATCTATCTATCTATCTATCTATCTATCTATCTATCTATCTATCTATCTATCTATCTATCTATCTATCTATCTATCTATCTATCTATCTATCTATCTATCTATCTATCTATCTATCTATCTATCTATCTATCTATCTATCTATCTATCTATCTATCTATCTATCTATCTATCTATCTATCTATCTATCTATCTATCTATCTATCTATCTATCTATCTATCTATCTATCTATCTATCTATCTATCTATCTATCTATCTATCTATCTATCTATCTATCTATCTATCTATCTATCTATCTATCTATCTATCTATCTATCTATCTATCTATCTATCTATCTATCTATCTATCTATCTATCTATCTATCTATCTATCTATCTATCTATCTATCTATCTATCTTTCTTGCTGGTTTTCTCCTCTCTGCACTTCCTGCCCTCCCCCTGCCCTTGCCTCTCAGCCTCTTTCAGGATGTATCACGTTTGGCACTGTACCAGTTAGTCTGCTCAAAGGAGAATGGCTATTTCTGAAAACTCATTTGCTGTGAAGGGTGGAGTTTGCCAAAGTCCCTATTCAGTTTAAGAGACAAATAGTTGGCATTCTGCCTGCCCTAAATGCATATTCAAGCAATTGTCCTAAACAAAGCCAGGATAATGAGAAAATTCATAATGAGCTGAAAGCTGTGTATTTCCTTTTTATTACGCCCCAAATAGTCTAATTATCTCAAGTTATAATTTAGTTAGCAATATGAAGTTTAAGTGAGATGATTATGAGCACAGGGTTTGATGTAAGAGACTTTTACAGCCCTTTAAAAATAAAAAAGGGAAATTACTCTCTTCCTCCTTAAGCACGCTCTTTGCCTCAGTACATGAATGAATTAGTGACAAATAAATAATCATGGAGTTTTCCTTGAATGGAATTCTCTAAATATCTCCAGGCATCATCATGAATTGCACTATCACAACCTTAAGTTACCCGCTCTGAATAATAGAAGCAGGCAAATAAAACGCTATCACTGCATATAAGACAAAAACACCCCAAACCAACCCTTACTGATAATGATTACAAGTGACAGTTACTTTCCTGCAATCCATAAGCTGGGGTTTGAACTTGCAGTAGTGCCACATCTCATTATACAAACTGATTGTGGCAAGGGAGAGGAAAACAAACAGAAAATAACATTCACATAACATTGAGGAACACTCAGTTAAATGGAAACATTAACTTCGGGAGTGTGTTGTGTCAAAGACCACAATTACTAAGTGTCTGATATAAATCAAATTTATATTAAAATCTCACCTGAGTTAAAAAATAACACACACTTTTAGCTTCTATGGCTTAAGAAACGCCAGCAAAAATATTAGGTCAAGAAAGTCTAAACTATATAGTCTCTCAAATAACCAAAGGCAGAGATCAATTCCTCAGAAAAATGAATGAATGAAAGTCTATTTTGCAGTCTGAAACCCAGAATCAAACAGGGATGGTTAAAAGTCAAATATCTTTCAAAGAAAATTTTTAGATAATATCTTTTTTACCTTTTAATAATAGAGTCTGCAGTAACGTGGTTAAGCATGCTCAAAGCTAATTCTGAAATCACTTTTCTTCCTGTGTATTCTAGCCAGTACATGGGCTTGGTTTTGCTTGGTTTTCATTTGACTTCTGAACTCTCTATCTGGAAGCTCTCTAGTCTGATTTCAGGTGAAGCATTCCACCTGTTGGTCTTACCTGATATGCTGCACTTGTGAATTCAGTCATTCTTCTGTCAGACTTTAGCCTGGACCTTGTGTTTGTATTATTTAGGAAAAGGTCTTTTGTCTTTTAGATGATCAGGCTGAAGATCAATCTTGTTGATGGGATGAAAATACTTACTTATTTGTCTTCTCAAAGAGACAAGAAAATGATGGATGGATAAATGCTGTTAAACACCAAAAGGGACGGAGGGAAACATCTCATGCTAAAGTCTGCTCGTGAAGGCTTTCTGAAATAAACCAACTAAGCACCGCTGGTTATAGAGGGAATATGGAAGTCCAAGGTTTTGCATAATGCTCTTTGTCAGGAGATAAGGATTATTGCTTCTGTGCATACATACCAAATACATTTTTAATACAGAAATAAAAGTGCATCTTAGCAGAATGAATCGTGCTATATTCATGTACTTTTTGTTCCATGCATCAGTTAAAAATACACTTTCATCTGCTACAGACAGCCTAGCACATCAAAATGTGCCCATGCGATGACATTTCTCATCATATTGGGTATTCCAAGACCCAACATTTACCAAAGTGTTTATCTGAAGAGGAAGAAGGCAGGCTTTGAGGTCCACCTTATTTCTAAAAATATTTTGATATCACCTCAGACAACCATCAGCAAGAATTTTAGTTTTGCATGTTATTAATTTACTTGCCTGGTTGGGCTGTTTACAAAAAGTAAGGAATAAATACCAATCTCACTGTTTGCAAATATTTCAATTACTCATCTCCTAGTGTGTGGCAATATTTGAGGTTTTCTGTTTATCCTTCAACACCGTAAGGGAGACATGCACTAGAACTTGCCTTATGATTCTTGGAGTTCATTTTTTTTTGTGACCAAGTGTCTATTTGAAATGAATCTGTGCAAAAGAATATTATTACTACTTTGTAAAAAAAGCACAATATTCAGGTCCTCCACGTGTCTTGTCAAATGCCAGAGAATATATTAAAACCTTGATGTTAACAAAAAATTTGGTCTACTTCATAACTGTGTATTGTAGATAAAATTCATAATTCTCCACATACAGAAAGTGTTGCAGTTATGCTTAAGTGTTCCTCTAGTTGTTCACCATCCATGGGGAAAAAAAAAAAGTGTCAGAAATATCTTTGGAATATTTTAATCTATTTTTGAATTTATTGGATAGAACTGAATGAAGATGTATGATACCTTTAACATACCTTTAAAAAATTGCTCTGCTGAAGTGGAGGTGAAGCATGCTAATGTGTTTTTTTCCCCTAAGTAACTCTGAATAGCTTCAATGTATTTTAAAATGGTAGGGATGAATATTCTACATATGACAAAGAACAGACTTTCATTGAGATGCAACACATGTTATTATCACCAAACAGTTAGAGAAGGTCCTCATTAAAACCAGGCCACATGCATTTCAGAACGTCAGCTTCATCCTGCAGTTCAACACACAATTATTCTTTCTGATACTTAATATACTATATATGTTTGCATATTGAGTGTATATGGATGTTTTTCCTTGGAAAATATGAGCCAATATGCAATAAGATGCAAAACTACGCAAGAACTTAGCATGCACTATGTAGGAAATTCTGAAATTTTGTGGGATCCCACAATAACAATTGTGTGTTTTTTCAAACACAATGTAATTATACAAAAATGAAAGATGCATTTCCTGAAGTATGAGTGCAGATACTTCCCTTTATAGTTTCTCATTAGTTGTGTCACCTCATGTGCATGGTGTGAGCAAATGACTGTGACCAAGAGTGATCAACACGAACTGTCACAGTGTGATTTGGAATAAATTAAGGACCAATTCTCTTTAAGCTAGAATTTTTTAATGCTCATATGTCCCTTCAGTTACCCATCAAGATTGCAAGTTTTGTAAAATAATTACATCCAGTGTGTATCATTCAGGAGTGACACAGTTTTTCCATTGAAACTGGTTTTGTCATCTTCAGTGAGATGATAATATTTTAAATATATGTGAAAGAACTTTGTTATTTATTTATTTCAACTGGGTTTTTGACTAAAGTTTGGCTGTAAACCACCAATATTTCAACTAGAAATGTAGTTTTTGTTCCCACACAACCTTTTCACTTTTTTCTTCCTTAAGAGGAGACTGCAAAATTTTATTGAGGAAAGCATATTTCATGTAGAAATTGCAAGTTTTGAAGCTAGAATTAGTAAGGCAATTTTGCAGTTTTTGTAATTTTGTGTTTTTAATTTGTGAACTTCTGATTTCCAGTAGAAAATTTTGGATTCAAGTTTTCAATGAACCTTCAAAATTTAAAACTTCAAGTTTCATTGAAAAATATATTCGACTTGAATGTAACTTTTGAAAGCTTTTAACATTTATAACCTAGTGTTTTAATGTTATTGTCGAGTCTATTATGTACTGGTATGCAAGCTTTTAAAATGCTTTTCTGACCAATTCTTGCACTCAATTTTTGCAGTGGATTTTGACATAATAGATTTTGTCAGATGAAGGCTAAGGTAATTCAAGCCTTTCTCAGTTGATGGCAATGTAGAGTTTCTATTCAACTATATGCCTAATTTCTGTCTGGCAAAATGAATACTTAGTTTTAAAGTAAAAGTTGGATTTATCAGCATTGAAATTGAACCAGTTAATGATCTAAGTATACCTTTGAAGGGTCTGAACATAAAATTGATATTTATTTGTAATATCATTTTATTTGTCTGCAAATGACTGTTTGTTTTGGTTTTATATAGATTAGCTATGCCAAGTTGTTTCCTGAATCATCCTCGCAATCATTCCCTCAACAGGATTCAAATTATATGTAAAAACTTGTTGCTTTTATCCACTACCTAAAAACCCAGCTTGCAGGATGAATTCACTAGTCATTGAATGGACTTCTCTCTTCTTCCTGGGAGAATTCTTTACACCACAGTTTCTAAACATTCAAAGTCTATTTGTTGAATATTCATGGAAATTGTATGCAAAGTGGATGACAATGTCATTGTGTATTTTTTATAAGTAACAAGAAGGGAAATGTGCAGGGGAAATCCTGCAGTTATGGTTGATTTTGAATCTACCATTGCGATATTCTTGGCATAAGTATCTTGTGCTGTAAGGAACCATTTCTTGCCATCCTGACTCCGCTGTTTTCCTTTCCTTGTCAGAAAAAAGATACATGAGCCCAGTATAACCTGACTGTCATCATTTTCTTTTGGGAGAAATGTCTGTGGAGCAGAGCAAGTACTTTCCTCTCCTACCTAGTCTTGGAGAGGAGTCTCTGTATTTGGGCTAGCAGTAGACAGCAGGGAGATGGAGTTGGGAAATCCAAGACATTCTTGCCTGCACCTCCTCTCCGAGCTTCCACTTACAACTTGTTGCATGTGGCCAATAGAAGTCTCTACTGCCTGCTACCATTTAGGGATGCAAAACAATAGCAAAACAACTCCTAACAAAAGAAGATGAAAAAATAATCTCCAACTACCCTTTTTAAAATTTTTTTGCAAGAGAAAAGTCCTTTCTAGAGTTTTAGTGTTCAGCCCTGAATCACACAGTGAATTGTTACTCATATTTTAAAGTTGTTTTACACAGCCTTTACGAAGACTTTCCTCACTGAAGTCTTGGTCTGGCTAACCCTGGCTAGCTAGATGATATACACCATGATGTAGGTGTGTTTGCGCACAGGTTTAAGTTAAACTGATAATAGAGTTTCAATACTTAAAGAATCATATTCCAAAGGTGAAGAGATGAAAAATACTTGGAATAGGTTTATTTTGTTCCATAAAAGAGTGTGATGTTATGAGGCCTGGGGGAGAGTTCTCTTTTGTTGGTTTGAGTTTTTTGTATTTTAAATTTCTTATTAAAAATAATGAAAAATAAAAATTAACCAGCATGAAGAAAACACATATTTCCATTAAACAGATTAGAAACAAAGCTGATAAAGATACACTGAAAAGTTGCAAAGTTTTGCTACAAAATTTTGTTCAAGCCAATGCATAATTGAGAAAATTTATATTTCTTGAATCCACATCAAAATTTAAATTTCAAATGAGAAGATATAGAGCTTTTCTAATATACTGTTTGGTTGGTTTTTAAAAATTTTATTTAAAGCATGCATCTTTCTGTCATATTAGCAGTCTCCAGAGGAGTACCATCATGAATAAAACTTTTATTAGTTTTTTCCTATTCCAAAATTTCTTTTAAATTCTTCCCATATGGAAAAATTAGTAAATCAATTTGCAGGTATAATTTGCCTGTAGTAGTTTATCCTGGCGCTTAAATATTTCTAAGTCAATTAGATTTTTTTTAACTGTTGACTGCAAATGAGTTCATGGTTTAATCCAGTTTTCAGGTAGAAATGATAACTACATAAAAGTTAGAGAATCCTGAATAATATTTTAGTGAATGCCACAGAACTAGAAAGGCTTTCCTAAGGGTAACAGGCACACATGTACGGCAGCATGCAGACTTTGGAAAGATAAAGAAACCAAAATGTAAGAGAAATCATTCTATAGAAACTAGTCTGAAGTACTCTATAGTAAGAAGAATTTTTTAATAGGTGCCGCAGTTATTGCAAGTGCCAGTTAGTTACTGGAAAATCCTACTTGTATTCAGATATATATAACTATTTCTAGTAAAATATGTAAGCATTGCTTATTAGGACTCTTGTTTTCTCATACAATAATTTATCTGAAACATTGTGAGAGGATTATAACTCACAAACTAATAACATTCAGGTGAAGGATAACTCGTGATTAGAAAATGTTAAAACCTGAAAATGTAGTTCAATTTAAACAGGACTTCTTGTGCCTAATGGAAGAACAATTTCTTGAGTAAGGACGAAAATCAGCCACTGTATTTTGTGAAATGAATGTGACAAAAGAAATGTTCCTCATTAGATCAGTCTTGGCATAACATCTTCCTCAGAAGTGAATAACCACCTAACTTTCTGCTAAATTTTGGAAGTGAATTTCTGCCTTCACCTTTTTAGTTATAATAGTAATTCTCTTTGTGTTTGTCTTGTCAGAGAAAAGGCTAAAGAAATCGTGAAATGCCAGGTTAGATTTATGTGATCTTGTTCAGCAGTAAATAATGTACACCTTTAATATCAGTTCTGCAGCTAACTTAGGTGCTGATAGATGCATTTTCAAATGCTGAAAGCATCAAGAATGTTTTGGTACTTCAGGAAATTTGCAATGCTGTGAGGAAAGTGTTGCAAACTGAAATTCTGTATGACAGGTAATAGAAGCTTTTGTGCTATTAATAATGCAGAAGCTGTGTATTTCTGCAAAGCACACAGGCACACAGGCACACGCCTGTGTTAGAAATGCAGGTCTTATTGCTGAAATAAAACTACCTCTTCAGATTAAAAATCTGGACTAAGAAACTTAATCTTGGGAGGGTTCTTTGTTTGGTTGGGTTTTTTAAGAAAAAAAAAGAAAAAAAAATAGTCCTTTTTGTAAACATATGTTTTTCACTTCAGAGCATTACTGTATCAAACTAGGAACTGCTAATATCTTATGTAATGAAGAAGTTCAATTTTGTCTTGAATTATATATTCGTATTTTCAAACGGTGAAATGCACATGAATGGACTGTGAAATATGTATTTTAGAAAACTAAGTAATCACACAGTCATAAAAATGTTCTGTTTTTCAAACAACTGAATATTGAACTTGCAGAAGCTATGCTTTGGATTTGAAACTTTCTTGTATTCCACCACTTACTCCCAACCTTCCTTTTTACTTTACTCTCATTCTCTCTGGTCTGGAATATGATGGTATTAAAGAACCATAGAATGATTTAGGGTTGGAAGGAACCTCTGGGGGTCACTTTGTCCAACCTTCCCCTGCTCAGGTGGGGTCGCCTAGAGCTTGTAGTCCACTACCAAGTTCAGAGGGTGTTATAGATCGAGTGGCAGCTTCGGGCAAGTCCTGCCTTAGCCTCAGATTTTTGGCAGCAGGTTAAATTTAGGTGGCCTGCACCTAAATTTGTTCTGGCCCACAAGGTCTAAGGATGGCAGATCAGGTCTATTATAAAATGAGTTATTTCTTGAATAGACAGGAGATAGAAGAAAAAAGGCCTTAAACAGAGTTACTTACTACACAATATAAACCAAGAAGTACTACTAGTAGATTATATAAAAGAGTGCATGATTCAAGACATCTATATTAAAGCTAGCAAAGAAGTAGCATACATTAGGAGTCAATGTAACTTACCGCCAAGATGACAATAGTGAACACAAAGCTTTTTCACTTAGCCTCTAGAGGAATAACCACAAAGTAGGCATCCCAACCTCGGGGCAGAAAGCCGCACACATTTCCAGGGAATGTGCAGAAGATTTCTGCCTTTGTGAAACTTTGGTATAGCTTGTGTCTGTCAGTCAGAAATTCCAGCTTATCTTTCCAGATCTCACTTCCACAGCAAGATGTTTATTGTCAGCTGGGAGTGTTACTCCCATGCTGCCAAATAACCTCCCTACAGGACAAGCTGTCCTGATTGAGTTATTTCACCAGTTAGCCAGCAGTAGAGAAGTTCTTGTGAGGGGCGAGATGCTCTGAGTTATTTCACCAGCTAACAAGCAACAAATGGGCTTTCCTGGGGCAAGATGCCTTACTTCAGATGGCTTTTGAATATCTCCAAATATGACGAACTCCAAAATCTACTGAGAAACCTGTTCCAGTGCTCAGTTGCCCTCACAGGGCGAAAGTGCTTCCTGGTGTTCAGAGAGAACCTCCTGTGTTTAAATTTGTGTCCATTGCCTCTGGTCCTGTTAGTGGGCATCAGTTTAACAAGTCTCTGTTCTTTTTGTTCCCTCCCATCAGGTACTTACATCCATTGATAAGACTCCACCAAACCTTCTTTGCTCCATGCTAAACAGTCACAGCTTCTGAGCCTTTCCTAACAGGAGAAATGCTCCAGTCTCTTCATCATCTTAGTGACCCTATGCTGGACTTTCTCCAATAGGGACATATCTTGAACTTGTCTCTTTTTCAATGTACATAAACAGATACCTTCCTTCATGACCAAATTTGGTCCCGATGCTCCTTAACATCTGCTACCAGGTCATCTGTTGACTAAGTTTATTGCTACTGGACAACTGAAATAATGATACAGGATAAGTCAGTGGGTACATTGCAGAATTAAATAGCTGAGTCATCTGCAGCATTGAAAGGAAGTTAACCATAGCAATACTGAGTTCAGTCTGGGTTGTTAACTTGCATTTCAGCTTTACATTTTCTTTCTTTAACTCCCCCTTTATCCTTTTTTCTTGATTTTTCCCATCTATTAGAATTTTGTCTGCTCGCTTTCATAAGAGTGGTGTCTCATCCTTCTGAGGCTTTTCAATATTGCTGTAAAACCTGTCTTTTCAGTCTCAGGCAGCATATGTGAGGATTTTCCAACACTAAGATATCTACTTGAGCTTTCAGATTTTGTGTACTTATCTGAACTAATCTTCTATTCCTTTGAAGTGTGTCTGTTTCTAATATTAGTCCAAATTATGAATGATTTCAGTATGAAGAATTTTTGGCAAGAGTATATTAATGAATTTGAACTTTAGACTTTGTAACGGGAGGAGGGTTGAAGAAACCTCCTGCGTTAACTTTTCATGCCTCTCCATTAGAATTTGGTCATGAAAGCAAAGAAAGAAATTAGATAGTGAAAAGTCTACAAATTGCAGGGTGACTTCTTGCTCTTCATTCTAAAGAGAGCTTCATATACACTCTTCTGCAGAGAGAAAAAAAGTAACCAAAGTAAGGCGGTAAGAACTCCAGTTATACTGTTAATTTGCATGCAGATGAAAACGTGTGCTATGATTTTGTGCGTCATTCAATTACAAATTCACTTCCACATGTGTTAACAAAGTCAGGATCTGAAGAGGCAGTGTCTATTATGAAATGAAAATATTAGAACAGGGATTGAATGTCTTTAAAATTATGTTTTTCCTATATCATAATATGTTATTAAATTCCATTTCTCCTTCTAAAGTAGCTGGAAAACAAACTGGTAACAACTGTAATTTCTCCTTTTTTTTTTTTTAACAAGACGATATTTGTATTCAACCCACAGTTACATGAGTATTTAAAATGAGTAGAAAAATAACACTCCCTGTGTTTATTTACACTAATTTTTCTTGATCAGTACTTTAAAAACCGTTGCATGATGCAGTGTGCAAGCTGATTTCTGCAGCAAAACACTGAGGCAAACTACAAAATTAATTCGTTCTATAGAATCTATGAAAGAGGGAAAACCTAAGTTATAAAGCCAATGATTTAACTTGAGTTAAACACGCACTGTAGTTCACATCACTAATGGATATCTACTTGGTGTTTTGAAAAGACTAACTTAGCAATTAGAAAGCAATTATAAGGCCATTCAGGTGGAAGACAATTTAAACTGAAATAGAATGATATTAATTGGGAGCAGTTTAAGAACATTTAATTAGATGCCCCCAAAGCCCCAGTTCAATAATTGGAAAGGAAAACCATACTCTTTAAAAAAGAAACTAGCTTATAGAGGAAGTAAGGCTTAATTTTAAAAGAAATCCTAGAGAAGAGGAAGAGTTAGGGGAGAGGGTATCTTGTTAAAAGCCTGTATTATCATAAGATGGTAATTTTATTTAGAAGCTAGTAATTGGAGGGAAAATAACAGAAACAAATAGAAATAGTCCTTAGTGACTAGTGAAGCAAAGGCTCATATCTTACTTTCTAAAGTATACTAGCAATCATATATATCCATTTGATTCTACTGCATGCTGCAACTCTTGGAAATCTCTATAATGACAAGGATTTTGTTTTCAATAGCTATTACTGATCTATTTTTGTGGAAGGGATGCCAGATACTCCCATAAGTCTTGATGAAGAAGGAACAGTTTCTTCTCCGATAAAACTATAGTGAATGAGCAATGACAGTGAGATACTTTTTTAGTTACAAGTGTGAGTTTTTGCATTATTTTTCATCAGAAGAATGACAAAATTTCTATATGACCTGATCTTTTTGGCTTGCTAAATTAGAATAAGTGATAAATAGTTTCCTGGTGCAAACCTTTCAAAATTCCAGAATATATCACATAAGGACTTAAGGAGCTTCATTACAGCATGACATATTTTCTGTCATAATTTTGATAATGGTGGAAACCCAAAAGAATTTCTTTTTTGTCATGTTTAGAAGCAAGTTTTTACTTGTTTATTTTTTGGGGAGATCCTGAGACACAGAAAATGCAGTGGAGTCGTGAAATGCTTTAGAGAAGGTAAAGAAGAAAGGAATTGTCAAGCTAGAAAAGGTCACATTTGGACAGATTGAATTTGAGATGAGGAAACTCTAAAATGTGGAGTCTGAGAGCAAGAAGGCAAGAACTAAAAAGGGAAAAAAAGACCCCCGAAGACCATTCTCATGTTTATATCTGAAATAGAGATGAGGTGATGGTGAAGGAAAGCTGTCTCATACCTACACCACAGCTCATGTAGAAGTAAGATTTGTTCTGCAACCTAAAAATCAGATTTGTCTTTGTAGTCCTAATGATTCTTTTATTTGTGAGGATGAGTTGGAGGAGCCTTGTACTAAAAAGGCTCCCACACTCCTTTCTAGCCAAATTCAAAGTCCTAGCTTTGCAAAAATGTGTGATGAACCACTGCACAAACTTGTGATCTTTGGGTAGCTTTGAAATTCACAGCCTGTTTGATACTGATTCTACTCCAGGTTGCCTGATTTCTGTTCATTCTCTGAGAAAGTAGCGGGGCATATTGCATTATGTTGGTTCTAATCAATTAGTCCTCAAGCTCTGTATAAAGCGTTTTCTAAGGCAGTAAACTTTTTGTAAAGATTTTCCTGGTCAATAATCTTATCACAGTACTAAATCTCGGGATGTGCATCACATACTCTCTCTAATTGTTGGTGTTAAAACTTATGACTACTGAGGAATTGGCTTCGAAAATATCATCAGCATTTGACTG
Organism: Dasyornis broadbenti; assembly: GCA_013397935.1. Classification (NCBI taxonomy): domain Eukaryota; kingdom Metazoa; phylum Chordata; class Aves; order Passeriformes; family Dasyornithidae; genus Dasyornis; species Dasyornis broadbenti. Next base: position 2,691,414 of record VZRN01004656.1, on the reverse strand, counting down.
AAGAAAGCAATTACCAATAGATCTATGTGTTTGCTTTATACACATTGTGTCTTATTAGCCTCCATTACTTATCTCAAACTTCAGAGCTGCCTTAATAGGACTCTCCAAAATTAAGAAGATGAAAGTATTAAGAAGCAGGTATTTAAAAAACACTCATTTTTGACTAGGCAAAAATCTCCTTTGGGAAAGTGGTAACTGCTGGCTTCATTATTAACATAAGTTTGAATAAAAACCTGTTAGCTTCAATTTAAGGTTCTGGTACCACCTATGGTTGTTTCAGGTTGCATTGTATAAAAACTAGGCAAGTTTAATATTGAAGTGAAAGCCACTTTTTCACTTTCCCCACTGAATCAAATGCTAGTGCTATGAATTTCTAGACTTGCTGCCTGTAGAATCAGGTATAAGAATATTTGCATGTGCTTGCACATTGTGTTTATTCAGTCTTGACAGTTGTGTTGTCAACAACAAACAGTTGTTGACATAACATTTGGAATTGTATCTCCTAATTAAAAACAAACAAACACAAAAAAAAAACCTAATAACTTTGTTGTGTTTTCCTGGTAAGGTAACAAGTAAGAGGCTGTGGACATTAATCTTCAGCCAGGAATTCACAACCTCCAGATGAAGCAAATAGCTTTAGCTATTAGGTGAAGTAGGTCACCACTTGGAGTCTAGAAGATGTTGCTGCAAATAATTGACTTCCTTCATTTTCAGGCTGAGTCAGAGAGTGTCTGAGAGCCCCTGGTACCTATCAAACAGTAGACACATGGGTAGGCAAGTTCAAGTGCTCCTGCCAGGGAGGACTAGGTGGGGCTGTGGCTGCTGCTTGCCTCAGCTCTCGCATCCCCACCAGCATTGCTTACCAAACCCTTCCAGACTCCTCGCTGGCTTTCTAGACTATTTCTGTTCTCAGGTTGTTTCTCCTCTTCCTCCTTGCTTGGATGACAGCAGCTATGATATTGGAGGAGGTGTAAGGTACAAGGAAAAGTAAGACCCATCATGTGTGGGAAAGGGGAGAAGAAAAGGTTAAAGCTGCAAAATGGTGGTAGAGGTAGTGGTGGAATTGTCAAGACAGAAGGTATGTAGGAAGCTAGGTAGGAAGCAAAGTGCCAGCGTAGGCCTTCTGGTCTGTTTTTACTGGTGTTTTTGTTTCTAAACAGAGTTGTGTATTTGTCCTTGTCTTGTTATTGCTGTTTGTTCCTCTATCATTTTACAACTTGATTACTTCTATTTGTTATTTGTATGACATTTTGAATGGTTGTCTCTGGGGAAGATTCCTCACAATACCTCAAGAGAATTGTTTTTAAAAGCAATATTGTTTTCAGGCTATGTCTGAATAACTCCTTCTTGACATATTTACCTTAATACACAAGCTTTTTTTGAGTCATGCAGAATATTTCCCAGTAGAGCAGCAAGAGCCCAAGTTGTTCCCTGAAGGTTGCTTTGTTTAATGTCAATTTCTCTTCAGTTATCCAACTTTGTTTATGAATAAATCAAGGATCACATTTTTTTATATCTTTATCTACTCCAAATCATGGCTTGATAATACCAAGATTGGGACTCTGGGTATTGTTTCCAGCTGATGAGTGTCATAGCTTTAATACTAACAAGCCTATTCAAACACAAAGTAGTCCTGATGAAAGACAGAATATTGCCTCAAATTAGATCCACTTTAAAATAGTAGTAACTGATAACGAGCACATTAATAATATTCTAATATCCTTACAGGAAAAAAAATGCAATCAGGGCTTATGATTATCCTAAATATTGAGTGAGATTCACTGGTAAAGTGCTCTGTGAAGGGAGCAGGTGCTTTGTTTTGGTCACTCACAGATTAAAGAAATCCGTGGCATTTTGTGTGTGTTGTACTTTGTTATTTTCCCCTATCTGGGGGAGGGCAGAGGGAGGTGTTCAGCTTGCTGGGTTCTCAAACTGAGTGCTATCTGATTTGGGAGGGTAGAGGTGGTAAAACAGATAAGAAAACACTCCTGCCCTGAAGGTTTTCTGTCTCATTGTATTAGAGACAAGAGTCCTGTGCAGACTGTGATTCACTTTGCTTCATATTGGGCACAGGAAGAAAATCTCACAGGCTTCATGCACACAGAGAGATTACTCTCAGTATCAAACATCTTCTTGATCTATTTATATTCTGATCTTCCAGTCAAGGTCTGTTAATGGAGAAAGACATGTAGACCAACACACAAGAGAAAGGGATAAAAAGAAAGGGGTGCTGGTGTCTTCTGGACATTCTTTTTGGTGGCAGTTTTGAATTTGTTTGTTCAGTCTACTTTTGTGTGGTTAATTCTGGGTCTGTTATATCTTGCTGGTAATAAAACAGCTCAGCCTTTACCAAGGGAGAGATTCAGGAGTGACCAGCTGGGGCAGGGATCACGGCAAGGCAATGAAAACTACTGACACCTCCAAGGAGACCGATGTCCATGGCATTATTGTCTAAGGTCTGGGAAGGCAGTATTTAAGATAAACACAGCACTGAGTAAAGAGTGTGCACATTTGTACCCTGAGTAAAGACACATGGAAATAACTGAACAGCATGGTTCCTGAGAAATACTATTAGTCCTTTTCTAAATATCAGAAGTTCTGCAGTTTGTGTTCTGCTGTCATAATTTTTCTCTAAGTGAATAAAACCCACTCTGGTTCATGTTTCTTTTTGTGTCTTTTCTTTCTTCTCTTCTCTTCTCTTCTCTTCTCTTCTCTTCTCTTCTCTTCTCTTCTCTTCTCTTCTCTTCTCTTCTCTTCTCTTCTCTTCTCTTCTCTTCTCTTCTCTTCTCTTCTCTTCTCTTCTCTTCTCTTCTCTTCTCTTCTCTTCTCTCTCTTCTCTTCTCTTCTCTCTTCTCTAGGTTGATTTGGTGATTTTCTCTTTTTTAAGAGAGTGTATTTGCTTGTTACAGAAAACATTTTAACTTTTCCAGTTTTTTTTTTTTTTAAGATCTGTTGAGGGCATTCAGATAATTGATTAAATCTATGGAATTTGGGTTCATTATTTGTTATTAGTTTTGATTTGCCTATTAGATCTTACTTCATGCCAAAATTACTGTTCTCAGAGTGATTAGATTATCACAATGCATGATTTTACAGCTAATGTTTCGGGCATTCTTCACCTGCTTTTCCACCCTGACAAATAGATTAACCAGTTCTTTCCAGTATCTGTGTAACCATCCAGGTATGCCATCATTTACAGAGATAGAAAAGAAAACAAAGTAATCTCTGTAGACTAAAACGGACAGGTCCCAATCAGTGCCTTTGCTGTACTTAATGGCAGGAGTGGGTGCTGTTCCACAGGCCTGGAGAAGTGAGAAGCTTGACTGACTGATCCTGAATGAGAGGTTTAGGAGACGAGAAAGCTTTGGAAATCTGTGTTCAGGAAACTGTATCTGTCTCTGTCATAAATGGTCTTTTAAACTACATATTAATTTAAATAGGTCATTGTAACATGGTATGTGTAAGACAATGTAATTGTCTTTCACCTCTGTCTTCAACAATTCTGCTTGCAGAGGTGTGAGAGGTAAAGTGTTGAGCTTTAAACATGAGTCCAACACTTTTTTTGGCACATATTCTTCTGATCTTTTCAACAAAGTTTGTGAAAAGCAATTTGTTTAATAGTTGTGCACAAGGCACAGAACTATTTTAGTTCTTGTTTATTGTTTCATCTGTGTAAGCATTTTTCGGTGCTGCTATACCAATGGTGTGTTTTGAATAGATGATTTGAGACTGGTGAGCAAGAGTGGAGAGGAAATCCTGAGGAGACCACAGGCATGCCTTCCTGCCTTCATAAGTAGAAAAGACAGGGAATCCGAGTTGCTGTTTTTCAGATATTGAGTTACTAACTTTCCCTGTAATTTGACATAAACTTGTCTTCATTTCAAATGCACTAAGCAGGGGCAGATTAGCTGCTGCACCATAATGTGAAGATTTTGCAGGCCCAGGACACCCACATAAGCACAACAGTTTTTGTCTGGGAAGTGCCCAGAATAGATATTAAACATCGGGCTTTGCACTGTTGACCGGTATGGGGACAGGCTTCTATGCTGGTCATAGCGTAATTATGCCGTGTAACCGTAGTCATGGCCGTATAACAGCCAGGGTACTCTGGGCAGTACTTCTGCAATGCATTTATTTCTCCTGTTGCCACAGGATGCTCAGCATAGCCCATCCTTGCACCAGGTCTGCTGCAGGACATACTAAACCAGGTGTGTGTAGCCTGGATTGCATTTTGACGTGACACCATAGCAAGCCCTCTTGTCTTACAGCAAGAGCTGGCTTTTGCCTGCCTTACAGGCTCTGCCTTAAACACCTGTGCCCATGTTGTGTAAACATCCAGATAAGTCACCTGTTCAGACTGCCCTCTGAACTGATCCTTTATGTTTCCTGCATAATTTTGCCTAAGTGTACTTTACAACTGTTTTTATTTAAGACACAAGTTATTTGTATGGAGTTGAACCCTTCTGTTCCTCAGACCACTGAATGCTTTCCATTAGAGGTGAACTTCCTTTTGGCAGTGTCTGATATGCCTAACTGGGTGCCAGCCAGGATGAACTGGCCCTGTGCTGGCCACTGTGTTTGCTGGAGCGCAGGGGGTCTGGAATTGACTTTGCCTTGGCCGCTGTGAATTAGTGCTGGATTACACACAATGAGTATTGCTGTACTTCGAGAGGCAGGATGACTTTCCTTGGAACAAACTCATGAGTCTGCAACATGGCACAGTTAATCCCTACCTGGATGTGGCATGCAGAGCTGATAGAGAGGGCTTGTTTGGTCCATGTTGAATTGAGACTATCAAAGGGCTCCATCTTCTAGTGGAACTCGCTATTAAATTGTGGTAGGTCATGCTATTAAAAATGCCGCCATATAGGATCCAAACTTGAGAAAATTTCCATCATGGTAATACCAGGGTAAGTAAAATTATTTTCCAATGATACTGAACTGCATCCAAATGAAAATTTTCTCAGTCTTTTACCAAAAGTGCTGAAAAGATGAGTTTCAAAGGGCTATACCATTAGCTAATGGAGTCAAAACATTAAGTGCATGGGCTAAAAGAGGAGGCAGAAGAACTGCACGAAAATAATGGTGCTGTCCATCTGTTACCTGTCTACAAGCTGTTTGTAGCGTGTTTCTTGGCATACGTTTAGCATATAAGTGAATTATTCTGCCCTTGGTTTGGCATAATGGACATTTTGAAATTAGATGATGTTGTTGCAGCAAAAGAATGGTCTATGTTTCAGCCTCTTTCAAAATCACTGAAGAGAATAGCATCATCAGAGCAAACAAAAGGAGTTCCATATTTAATTTATAAGTCTTAAATAACTTTTCCATTTCACGGGAAACACCTGTTGACTGCTAAGGTCCTTGGTCAATAGATTTTGACATCCAAAACACTTCCTATGTGATAAAATTGTCTCATACAAATTAATTCAGTAATAAAAATTATTTTGATCTTGTATTGTTTCCTTTTTACAATTTCTTACAAGTGCTGATTCATTTGCTGAACTGTAAGCTTGAAACCTTATATGTATGTATTTTATTAATTTGGAAAGCTATTATGGATTCCTTGCATCCCACTAGGAAAGTTGGTGTTGCTGTTGATTTGATACATGAACACTTAGGCTCTTTCATGACTGGACCAAAATTTTCTCAGAAGAATAGATACACATACTTGAAGCACTCCCTTATGTTTTTTCAGGTTTTTTTTTTTCAAGTTATTTCTTGCTGCTTCCTGGCAATGTCAGCTTAAAGGGAATATCTTTGAATTCCAGTCCATGTCAGTACAGTCTGAAAGGGCCTTGTTGCATGCTAGTACAAAATGTAAATGCATTTTATGAATAATAAACTTTACTTACTAGTGCCAGCAGGACAAAAGTACAATTGAAAGGAAGTAGAAGAACAATTTAAATATCAGGCTGTGGGAGTCTACTGCCTTCACCTCAAGATCAACCTGTACAGGTTATTTAGGGAATAATTAAGGAAAATTATGTTCTCCAGTATGATCTCTGGGATTACTGTTTTCTGTAACTATTTACTAATGAACCCTGAGAGAATTCCAACAGAACAGAGAAACCAAATGTGATCCAATTTATTCTCAACAATTCTCACATGTTTCATAGTAATATATCACATAATGAGCAAACTTGGTGTTGTGGGGTTTCATAACATTTTGACTGGAAGCCTCTAAACTGGTCTTACAGTGCTCTTGATGAGATTTTAATGTGAGATATTGAAAAGATGTTTGATGTCTGTGAAACGTAGGAGGGAGCCACTCTTGGAGGTGAACTACTGCACTAGTTCCATGACAAATGATAAGCACTAACAGTTTGAAAATATTGCTCCTGGGAATTATGTCAGTCTCCTGGACATTCTCAAAGACAGTATTATTAAATACCCAAAGGCATTATGGCACATAGGCATAAATGAGAGCACACAGTCCTAAAATTGCATTAAATGGTACAAACAATGAAAAAATCTTTTCAATTATGAACTGTTTTTGTTCTCTGAACTGTACCAGGAGAATATGAGAATCTGGGCAAGTAATGGATAACATCAGTGTATTTCAAGCACTTCAATGTCTTTAAAGACACAGTACTTCACTGAAAACTGTTCATTGTCTAAACTGCAATTAGTCTGCAAGGACTCCATTCTATACCTATGCATTACCTGAAGTGCAGTGGAATTAGATTCTCCACTTGCAAAACCACTGTATTTTTGATGCTAAACTGTTGAGTGAAAGAGAAAACCAAACCGAGTACATGACAAAATTAAATGTTGCATTGATATCCCTTTGAAATTTAAACCTGTATGATAAGCACGATGATGATGATGGAAAACCCCAAAATTTCTTAAACCTTGGGTTTTTTCAGTTCGTAAAAGTGTAAATTGAAAAATGGCTGCAGAGATATCAAAACTTTATCCAAAAAGTGACACTCAGATAAATAATGCTTGGACCAAAGAAAAAGGTGCCAGTAGAACTCTGGAAGGAACGGGGAGAGAGTTCACGGATTGTAAGATCGAAATAGCTCTACAGATAGGAGAAATCAAAGTAGTTTAATTTTTCATTGTTATGGTTTTGAGGAGTCTCTGTTGTAGGCACCTAAGCCTGGAGGTCAGGTTGTTTCACTGCCCCCCGCTGTCAATAAAGATACAGAGGCTCCTTGAGGCAGCATGTTGGAGCTGCAGCTGGACTTACAAGTCCAGTACGTCTCTGTGCAACCCTACCACTTTCCACTGACAGCAAATGAAGAGTTATGGAGAAAGAGTTGATAAATTAATAGCCAAAAATGAACACTGGGATGATAGATATCTTTCTCCTTGTCTCAGCTGTATTGTTTATTATTTACTTCAAGCCATTGACCTTTCTCAGTACATAGTTTGCATGTGATTTTTTGATTGAGAGGAGCTGGTGAGTCTCGTGTGTCAGCAGTTGGGCAATGTATCTGCTGATTCATGAAGAGCTATGCCTGGTCTTTTTAATCATAAAACACTTGGCCCGAGGAGATACTGGAGATTAAAGATACAATATTCGAAGTGTAGCATGTGTATTATAAGTGAAAATTTAAACTATTTCCCCCTCCCCTTTAATGAAACGATTTTACAAATAATTTCCTTTAATCAGAGCTTGCGTGTTAAAATGCATACCTTGTAAATTTGTATAGTGTAATTATTGTAACACTAGTATCATACAGAATTAGACGAGAGTGTTCACACACTCAAATTCTTTGCATTTCAGGTTTATTATTATCATTGTGATCGTGCATTGAAAGAATACAATATTTCCTTTACTTATGAAACTTGCTTAGTCATAATTGCAGTATTCATGCTGCAATGCTCTCTCAGCTTTAACTTAATATTTAATATAATATTATGTTGAAAAATGGAAATTTATAAATATTTCCACTAGAAAATAAATGGAATCACACATTGGAAAGGCAGAATCAGACTACAGAAAACTCCAATAGTAGAAACATCATGTTGATAATCATTCTATATTATTTTCTCATTATTTTATCTTGAAATTCTGTGTAATTTAAGTATTTGTAGCAAAGAACCTGATTTTTTTTTAGTGTGTAATATTGGCACAGCATGGCCCAAGACAGCAAACTTTTGGAGAACAAAACAGGAATTAGGGCCCCAGTTCTCATTCACTTTCATAGGATCTGCAGGGAAGTCACTGAACTGTCACAAGGAACCAGAAAAAATACTTCACTCTTTGCTGCCTCAGTTTGAAGATGCTGATTTCTAAAATGTTCTCAGTCTTCCTGCTGCCTCTGGCTCCTGAAGAATGGAACTGAGCAGGTCTCAGCCATCCTACTCTGTCCATGGGGTGGGGTGTGAAGGGCTGAGCAGCTGTAAGACCTCAGCTGTTTCAATGCATGAGAAGGCATCAACTTTTATAGTTTCCCCCTCTCTTCCTAAAAGTCCATTCCTGCAATTTAAACAGACCAGAAAGAAATGGTCTTGACACTATGTTTTGACCTTCCTTAGATTTCTTCTACTATTTTCTTCTGGATTTAGTGAGAAATATTGGAAATTACTGTGTTGTTGTTGTTGTTGTTGTTGTTGTTGTTGTTGTTTTAATATTGCTTGGTGGCAGGATCCTTCTTCTTTGGAAAATGTACAGTGGAGATAAACTTTGATGTACAGTGGAGATAAACTTCAGTGTATTGAGATGCTTTGTAGATACCAATACACAAGCTAACATGTGATTAGGAAAAAGGTATACTGACCGATGGGCCCATTAATCTTTTAGTAAAGTCTTCTGATTCTGCTGTCATCTGCACTTTGCTTGACAGAAGCAACAATGTGTTGAAACATGGGATAAAAGTAGCTGTGCTAAATTTTATGCTTTTTGAGCTACAACAAGACCAATAAAAATATTATCAGAGAAATGACCTGATTTCATCTGTTTTGGTAGAAAGTGTTATGGATTTTCAGAAGAATATTTACATGTAGTCAAATAAGAGTGAATTGCAAGGGTATTGAGAAAATACATACCAATAAAAGAAAGATTATTGACCTGGCTACTCATAAAGTTGCCATTTCAACCCGAGCACATATAAAGATCAAAGTTGTGTGTTTCAATCTGTTGAATAGTAGGTATTATGCTATCTTGGAAACACTGTTTTGAAGAATGTAATTTTCTAGCATAACTGAAATTGTTGTGAGAAGATGCAAGAGGTATGTTGATTCTCTTGGTAGGGCTATTTTTTGAATTAGCTTGTTTGAGAAAATAGGTCCATCTCACAAATAGAATAGCGAATACATATTGGCAGTAACTTTTTAGATACGAACCTTGATCAAACCAGAAGCAGTATACTTCACAGAGCATGCTCTGCATCATGTTAGCATTACAATCCCCAAAACAATTTGATGTTAAATTAGTTCTTATGGTGCAGTTGGCTTGCAAATTCACATGCCCTGGAAAAGGATATTCACAGTTTCCTAATATAGGATAAAATAAAATTTTCCAAGCTCTTTATGGATTACCTATACTTGTATTGCAGGAGGAAAACCGGTGTTATCATGTAGGACGAGTCTGACATCTGAAAAAACCTGACTTATGATCAGGACTAGAATATATTCTGGTTCAAAACTATTGACAAAACTGTACTTCTTAGCAAGCTAATGTTTTTAGACTTGTGCAAAAAACGTTTTCAGTAATTAAAAATGTTTTCTATATTCACACGGGGAATTACTACTACCCAATACCAAAGACAAAATGAAAGTTGTTCATTTGCACTCTGGGGACACAGTAGTCCAGCTCGCACTCTTTCTCCTTGATATAGGTAGGTGTTCCTCTTTCATACAGAAACAGGTGCATGCTGTCAATTATTCTCATGTTTATTTCCCCATGGGATGCTTGCTGTCTTATTAAGACTAATTGCTGGGTTGCTGAAAGCAACTGTAGAGCTGCAAGATCGTGAGCTGAGGCAGTTAACCTTCTGTTTTCTAGACATTTTCATTCATCACCATGACTTGTTACATACTTGTGAGCTCCATGTTCTGCCCAAAATATGGCTTTGTACAGAAACCTCTTGAAGTGGCTCTCCTGTCATTCTGACTTTCTGAAGGAATGGAAGGAAATACAACAGAGTGAAAATCCTTTTTGGTATCAGTGTTCTCCTTAAAAGAATTCCCCATATGTTACTGAAGGTCACCGTGCTTTTGAAGGTATTGTTTCTCAGCAAATAATAAAGTCTGTGTGAGAAAAATATAAATTTGTGTTCCACTTCCTGCAGTGCTACAAATGAAAACATAATAATTTCCCTTGATCTGGAAGCTTTTTTTACTTCAGAAATAATAAATAATTCTTAATAGATATCTGTGTTCAGTTTTGGGTGCCACAAAATAAGAAGGATATCAAGCTACTAAAATGCAACCAAAGGAGGGCCACAAGGATGATGAAAGGTATGGAAGGGATGCTGTATGAGGAGTGGCTGAGGGCACTTGGTCTGTTCAGCCTGGAGGAGACTGAGGGGAAGTGGAGGGTCAAGTACTGATCTCTTCACTCTGGTGTCCCGTGACAGGATCTGAGAGAACAGCCTATAGCTGTGTCAGTGGAGATTTAGGTTGGATGTTAAAATGGATTTAGGATTAGGTTGGATTTAGGATGATTCTCAATATCTTCCAGTGTTGAAAAGGTTTATTTTATTTTATTTTATTTTATTTTATTTTATTTTATTTTATTTTATTTTATTTTATTTTATTTTATTTTATTTTATTTTATTTTATTTTATTGGTTTTGTTTCAATAAACTAGAAATAGAGTATTACCATTGCTCTAGTGTCATTGAGAAGAGGTTTTGCACTCAGGCTCATCACACTGGACTCTGAAATGATAACAGATGTGCATCCACCCAGGAAATTACCATTTTCAATAAGAACCAGAGCAGCAAATGGATTTTCATGCATGGAAAAATAATGTAATAAACTGAGCAAGACCCTGGCTTGATAAATTATATGGTCATAGAAGGGAAAAAATACAATTTGTTTAAATTTCTAAAACTTCAATAGAGCTATAAAACAGGAACACTTTCTACTCCAAGTAATAAAATAACGAGCAGAGGCTTACCGAGTAAATACATTTACAAGTCTGAAGCTTCACACAATTTTTATGTATTTCCCTATAGACAATTTTATCTTTTACTGCCAAGTATTGAAAATAGTTAGGAAATATTAGGTGTGTTTTTATATTTTTATAACACAGTGCTTTCTCTCAGGAGACTCATGATGGTAGGAAAAAGGAAAATCATATTCACTCCTTTATAAATCTTTCTATTCCCTAATTCCTCACTGAAGTAAATGAAAAACTCTTCATTGAAGTCCAAGAATGCCATAAAGACCTTGAGGACTGTAAAGGAACAGGAGTATTACAAGCGAAAATGAGTCTAAGTCTGAACAAAGAAAACATCAGAAACATAGTTTATCCAACTCAAAAATTATTTTAAATGCTTTAAAATTAATTGAAAAGGACAAATAGTTATTCAGAGTTATAATCCTGTTAGAATAAAATATAATATAATAATCTACTCTAGAACATTATTATTAGAATATTATGTTTAAAGAGAGTAATATCAATAACAATAATAATAATTATAGACTATCTTATATATAATATAAAGATAATGTATTCACAGAATCAAAGAATATTTTGGGTTGAGAGGGACCTTAACAATCATCTAGTTACAACCTCCCTTGTTGTGATGCCTTCTATTAGACAAGGTTGCACAAACCCCATCCATCCTGTTCCAGTGCCTCACCATCCTCACAGTACAGAATAATGAACATATTCATGTTTTTTTTTTTTTCTCATAGAAATCTGATTTCTAGCTTACTTGTGTGGCTTGTACTATCACTTTTGCTATGGTAGTTCCCTGTTCTTTATTGCCTTGCAAATTCTGTTTTGAAAAATACTAATGATTGTATAAAGCATCACCTTAAACCTTGAGCCTCTACTGACTGCTAAGTAAATAATTTTCTTTCTTTGCTCTAAGAATCCCCACAAGGTCCCGTCACCTGTTTCTTATCCCTGTTATTTTCTTTACTCCCAAAACCTTCTTTGCATGCATCCAAGGGGATCTCTTTCCCTTACATCCATCTCAGAACTCACATACACCGCTGTTCTTAGGTATTGTGGTGGTTTAACCCTGGCAGGGTGACAGGTGCACACCAAAGCCTCTCTCTCACTCCGCTCCTCATCCAGGCATGGAAGAGAAAATACAATGAAATGTTCATGGGTTGAGATAAGGGTAGGGAGAGATAACTCATCAATGGGCAAAACAGACTTGACTTAGGGAAATCAATTGAATTTATTACCAATCAAAATCAGAGTAGGATAATGAGAAGTGAAACAAATCCTAAAAACACCTCCCTCCCTCCCTCCCTCCCTCCCT